>CAUYLG010067034.1:0-77254 GCA_963573385.1 Cacajao melanocephalus
CTACCTAAGGAGACCACCTTTGCTCGCCAGGCCTCCTCTTCTCCCCCTCCCATAACCCGTCCTGCCACCACAACCTGATTTACCACCATGACCTGTTTCTGGCCATGCCTCAAGGGAGCTCCCATTCTTCCTGTAACCTCAGATGGTATAAAAGCTTCTGCACCCCACTGTGAGGTTGGGCCTCCATTCTTAAGGCTCCAGTGTATACGCTTTAAATAAATTTGTTTGCCTTTTCTCAAATCAATCTGCCTTTTGTTTGTTGACTTCTTTTTTTTTTTTTTTTTTTTTTTGGGACAGGGTCTTGCTCTGTTGTCTAGGCCAGAATGCAGTGGTGTGATCACAGCTCACTGCAACTTCCTCCTACCAGGCACAAGTGATCCTTCCACCTCAGCCTCTCAGGTAGCTGGAACTACAGGTGCATACCATCATGCCCTGCTCATTTTTTTGTAGAGACAGGGTCTCACTATGCTGCCCAGGCTGGTCTCAAACTCCTGGCCTCAAGCAATCTGCCTGCTTCAACCTCCCAAAGTGCTGAGGATACAAGTGTGACCCACCACACCTGGACCTGTGAGTTGATTTTTCAGTGAACTTTCCGAGGGCGAAGGAGACAGGCCTTTCTACATGGGCACAGAGCATTTTGGAGAAAGCGGAGATGCTGCCAGCATCAAGGAAAACCAGGAGTTTAACGCACTGTCATATGAACAGAGGGCACAGTCAATGCCTGATGGATGTACTTCACAAGCAGTCATTGGGAACAGCCTTCTGCACAACACACCCTTCCCTTTCAGAGGATTGAGGGACCCACGAGGCCTTCTCTGACGTGGGTTTGGGGAGGAGCACAAGGAGCGGACTGCAGGCATGAGTCCCATGCCATCTGAGCGTGTAGCTCCATCTGAGGGGGCTGGCAGTGTGCAACTCCTTGCTCTGGGCTGCAGTAAGGTAGGAACTGAGATTTTGTCCATACTGAAGATGGGGAGACTGAGACACAGCAAGGGGAAGAAACTTGCCAGAGGCCCATCAGCTGCTAGGCAACGGAAGTGGAACCCGAAACCAGGTAGTGGTGTTCCAGAGCTCGTGTGCTTGCTGCTGTACCTTTTAATGTCACACTCCCAGCATGAAATAGAGCATGGTGAGGGCTCCTCAACCAAGAAGGAGAAGCTCTTACCATGTGCTAGGCGGAGAGAGTTTCTGCCCTGATGGGCTTAGAGTCTAGTGCAGGGAGGCAGAAGATAAACCAGTAAAAAAATAAACAGTATATTAGGTTGCAAGAAGCAGTCACGTGTAATCATTCCTGCCTATAATCCCAGGAGGTTGAGGCAGGAGGATTGTTTGAGTCAAGGAGGTCAAGACCAATCTGGGCAACAAAGTGAGTCCCCTGATCCCTAAAAAACTTTTTTTTAAGTTGCAATAAGTGCTTTGACAAAAAACAAAGCAGGATAGTGTGCTAAGAGTGGTGAGGGTGCTACTACATTTATTTATTTTTAAAATTGGGCCAGGCCTCATAGCTTATGCCTGTAATCTCAACACTTTCAAAGGCTGAGGCAGGAGGATCACTTGAGTCCAAGAGTTCAGGACCAGACTGTGCAACATAGTGAGATCCCATTTCTACAAAAAATACAAAAATTAGCTGGCCATGGTGGTGTGTGCTTGTAGTCCTAGCTACTCAGGAGGCTGAGGCAGGAGAATGGATTGAGCCTGGGAAGTCAAGGCTGCAGTGAGCCGTGATCATGCCATTGCACTCCATCCTGGGCAACAGAGCAAGAATTTGTCTCAAAAAAATTTGTATACATCTATACATTTGATCGTATATATTTATTTACTGTGGACAACATGATGTTTAGATTGGGTTGCTATTTTTAACAAAATGTTCAGAGACAGCTTTATGAAGAGCTGCTTTTTTTATCCTTTTTTTTTTTCAGACAGGATCTTGCTCTGTCTCCCCGGCTTATTGCAGCCTGGACCTCCTGGACTCAGGTGATCCTCCTGCCTCAGACTTCTGAGGAGCAGGGACTACACGCATGTGCTACTACTCCCAGCTAATTTTTTTTATTTTTATTTTTGCAGAGACAAGGTCTTGCTATGTTGCTTGGGCTGGGCTCGACTCCTGTGGCACAAGCAATCCTCCTGCCTCAGCCTCCCAAAGTTCTGGGATTACAGGTTTGAGACACCGTGCCCAGTCTGCCCTTTTTATTTTTGAGGTATGATTTACATACAATAAAGTACACTAATATGAAAAGTATAGCTCAATGACTTGTTACATTTATAGACACCAGCCAAATTACAATTTAGAACATTTTCAGCACCCAGGAAATTTCTTCTTTCCCAGTCTCCACCTGAGAGGTCATCACTGTACTTAACGCTCTCATTATCAATTAGTTTTGCCATTGTCTTGCTTTTTTCACTAAACATAATGTCAGTGAGATTCAAGCATGTTGTTATGCATGTCAGTTCATTATTATTGTTGTGTGTTTCTCCGTGGATATTCCACATTTGTGTATTCATTCTCCTGTATATGGATGTGAGGGTTGTTACTATTTTTGGTTATTATGAATAAAGCTGGTATAAACATTGATTTGTAGGAGCTCTTTATATATTCTGGATATGAGTTCTTTTTTTCAGTTTTAATTTACTTTCATCACTATTTTTTCATGATCCAGATATTTTAAAATGCAAAGAAAATTAACTTTCAAGCCAGGCACAGTGGCTCATGCCTGTAGTCCTAGCACTTTGGGAGGCCAAGAGAGGCAGATCAGTTGAGGTCAGGAGTTCAAGACCAGCCTGGCCAGCATGGAGAAACCCTGTCTTTACTTACAATACAAAAATTAGCCAGGCTTCGTGGCGGACACCTGTAATCTCAGCTACTTGAGACACAAGGCAGGAAAATCACTTGAATCGAGGAGGTGGAGGTTGCAGTGAGCCAAGATCGCGCCACTGTACTCCAGCCTAGGCAATAGAATGAGACTCAGTCTCAAAAAAGAAAAAGAAAAGAAAATTAACTTTCAATTATATCTTCATGGACTGGCACTAAAAATCCTCAGACTGCAAATGAGTTATACATATGAAAATATCAAATGGAGATCCAGTTATCAAAATGAAAGCACTCAACATATTAAAAGTTCACAAGTATTTGTATAGAGCACATAAAAATGTCAGCTTGCTAATTAACTATTGTGATTTTAAAGAACTATTGCAGAGGGTTGAAGAAAATACATTTATTAGTTAACTTATAAAGAGATTAAAGAGCTTGAAACACGTATTAAAAAGAAATTTGTGTCTTCATTAGAATGTTTTTAGGCTTTAAATATGCCAATTTTGGTGATCAAATTATTGTTGTTGTTTTATAAGAAATGACACTACAGAACTGCAATACTGGTCCAACACTTGTGTTGGCTGTTTTTTTTTTTTTTTTAAAGCAAGAAACAGAATGCGAGTAATCAGAAAGCAACAGCAGACATCAGTTAATCCAAGATAGTAGCTCTTAGTTTCAAAAGCACTTGCAAAGAAAACCTTTTGGGTAGAAGGGGTGGGGGGGCATGGGAGCACTCCATAATAACTGGAATCCCATGAGTGTGTATGCCAAGTCTGATCAGGCTATTTTTAAATTTATTATTTTCTTGGTCACAATTTTTCTTTGACTTTTTATCCTCAAAGTATAAAAAGTATGACATATAAACAAGCTCTTGCATTGCACACTTACAGCTATTTACACACTGATAAATCCCATCAAATCTTGGATAATTCATTAATATACAACATACCAGGGCACAGAAGAACTAAAATCAACTTATTTTGTCACACATAAGTTTCAACTATTCAATGTAAATAAAACACAATCACTTTCACTCTCTTCTACATCTGCATGTTGATACACTTATTAAAGCATACTGTATAATCATATTTGGTCTTACTATTTCAAGTCAGGGTTAAAACCTCAAAACCAGCCATCCAGACAAAATGTAATCAGAAAGATTATCTCTTTTCCACCTCCCTAACCCCAATAACTATGAAGTCATTTTTATGACATGACTCTAAACACTGGATTGTGATGACAAATTTTAGGTCCAATTCCTTCCTTAATTTCAGCCAGGCATCTAGAGTTCCTTTCAAATCTCTTTGCAAGTGATATCCAAAGTCACTGAACATGGTTGAACCCACAGAGAGGATCAGATTCTTGTAGAGAGGTCATCTGACATCAAGAGGACCATTCTGAATTACTTCATCTACAACTTCTGAGGTAGGTTATGTAAAGTCTGGATTAGCAAACTCTGGATGAAAAAAGGTTTCAGGTCCCCAGAATCTCTCAGAAACAACACCAATGGAAAAGTCTTTCTTTGAGATAGCATTGCTTCTGGTATACTGTTTAATCCATTTTGACCCATCTGCATCATACTTGTTAAATTCTTTTACTAAATCCGGGTAGATATAACTATTGCGCTCCTTTATTGTCTTAGTAGCTTCCAGGGATTGCATTTGAGGGATTCTTACTTCTCCGTCTCTCAACAGTCACTGAATAAAATACGTTATATCTCGTTCTGGGACTGCAATGTGTTTAATACAGCTGCAAATCAAATACCCTTCCGCCACAGGAATGATGTGAGTGACACCATCTCCACTGTCTATTACTTTACCAGTCAATGTCCATCCTCCTACTTGTCTGGAGGTCCAAGATGCAGCTAAGGCAAGAACAGCCTGGACAGAAATGTAGAAGCCTGGAACACTGAAGGACTCAAGCATTACTTCAGCAGTATATTCCCTGTTTTCTGGAGTATTCAGTCAAGGTTCAGACAAAATAAAATAATGGTCTCCAGTTTCTGCCCTTAAATATTTAAGACCACTTCCTCCATAAATCTTTTTGTCAAGTCCCCAACTTCAACTATACCATGGTGGATTGGCCACTTTATCGCATATGTAGGTTTTTTTCTACTGCTTCATCACCTATGAAGGAGTCTTGGTCATCAACACATTTCATCATCCTCCTTTGAGCTTGATCACCCACTTTTGCTGACTCATTAGTAGCAATACAGGAAAGGATATTGAACTGTGGTTCTGTATTTCCAGCATATCCAATTTTGTATATCCCATGCCACAACCCAGCACACAGGCCGGCAGCCCTCCTGCCATCTCCTTCCTCTCCTGCTGCTGCTGCTGCCACCGTCTGCTCCATGCTGCTAGGGGCCAGAAATTGGCAGTGGAAGACAGCAGGTATCTGACTACACACAGCCAGGCCACTCTCGCCATCCGGTAGGTAGCCAGGAAGCCCAAGCAGTAGCAAGAAAGCAGCAGGCTCAGTCAGTGGCCATCACTTCCGCCATCTAGACAGGCAGGCAGTCCTCTTTTTTGCATATCTACATCCCAAATATCTTTTCCCTGAATGCAGCTACCTTTTTATTCTCTTAATTCATTTTGATAATGAGAAGTTCTTAAATTTAGTGGAGTCCAATTTATCAATCTTTTCCTTTATGGCTATTGCTTTTATATCCTGTTTAAAAAAATCTTTGCCCACCTCAAGGTCATGAATGCATCCTCCTGGTTTTTCATTTCCTAGAAGGTGCTTTACTTTTCATATTTGGCTTTATGATCCAACTGAAGTTAATGTTTGTCTGTGATGCAAGGTAGGAGATAAGGGTCATTGTTTTTCCCATATAGGCAGCCAGTTGCTCCTGCCACTTACTGAAAAGATAGCCCTTTGCTCTACTGAATCACAGCAGTGGCATTTGCTATAATTAGCCCACCTGTGAGTCTATTTCTGGTTTGCAGTAATGTTTGAGCTGAAATGTGAATGAAGTAAGTGAAGGGGGCAGCCACGGTGCTAAGGGAGACAGAATATTACAGGGCCCAGACTAGAGTGAGGTCTTTGCCTTGAGTACAAATTTAAGAGGGCATCAAAAACCTCAGTATATAAGGTAAAGAATATTTTCATGCAATATTAAAACGTCAGAATAAATGCAGAAAATCCATAATAAACTATATAACAAGATTGTACATAAAGGCAGGATGGGTATTACTGACTTTTCCTTTTGTCTTGGGGGTCCCATATGGCTTGACAAGGCACTGATACATAGAGTGCCAAAGGTGGGATCAGGGAAGCAGCCAGAAGAAGTGCCTAATCAGCTCTGCCTGAAGTAAGGGAGGTGGGCATCAGAGAAAGCTGCCCAGAGGAGGTGATGTTTGTTCTAGTCTCAAAAGAAGAATAGGTGCTTTTCAGGCAGTGTCTGGGGTAGGAGGGCACCCCAGGAAGAATACACTGTGAGCTCTGACAACAGTGGGGAGGGAGAGATGGTGAGAGAAGAGGCTGGAAAGATGGGCAGAAACCAGATGGTGAAGGGCCTGTCATTCCAGCCTAAGAACTACGAGCTTTGTTTTGAAGGTGAAGGGAAGCCATGGATGCTTTTGGTAGTGGGATTAGTACATGGGGTGTTAAAGGGGAGGTTAACCTCAGCAAGCTTCTTCCCTCTGCCATATCCCTGTCTGCTTGAGAAGTAAAACGGGAATTACTGTCAGACTGCAACTTCCATGAAGGGGTGAGAGCTCCAGGGGAAGGAGCCCAGAGCCAAGGACCATGAGACTCCTGCAGCAGCCTTTATTTTAGTTCCCATGGGGACTTTATCTGGGTCACTGGCTCCTGTAGCTCTTGGCTTTCCAGTTGGATACGGAACTTCTCTTCCTTCATCCTCTTGGCAGGTGGCCAGACACTTCCATGCCCTCTCTAATTCAATGCCACCTTCACTGACAGGCAGTCTCCCCTCACCCCCCGTGTCCTCTCCCTGCCTACCTGATGCCTTGGCAGCTATAGTCTTTATGCATGGAATTTAGGGCTGAAAGGCGGTTTGTTCACAGACCATCTAGGGTAATGGTTCTCTACTCTGCCAATGCATTGGAATCAGCTGGAAAACTTTAAAAGTACTGATGCCTAGGTCTCACCCCCAGAGACTCTGATGTCTAAGGGATCTGGGCTGCAGCCTGGACATCTGGGGATTTCAAAGCTCCCCAGGAGGTTCTAATGTGCAGCCAAGGTCGAGGACCTCTGATCCAGTGTTTCCCAAACATCACTGATAATGCCAATCCCCTAAGATACTTGTTAAACATACCCATTTTTGGACTCCACCTCAGAAGGGCCAGGGACAGGCCTTTTCTGACTGGACTTAGGAACAGAGTTCACAGTGTCTGGATAACTCCTTTTTCCTTTTCTTCCTCCTCCTCCTCCTCCTTCTCCTCCTCCTCTGACTGCTAGCCATGAGCCTCTGAACAAGTCGTGTGTGTGTGTGTGTGTGTGTGTGTGTGTGTGTGTCGTGCATGCTATGGGTGGTGGAGGTATGGCTGGGGGCCCCCTCACAAAACAGTTTACCCTGGATTCCATGCTGGCAAGTTTATTGCACAAGAGGCAGAAACTCAAAGCTTCAATAAATGTTAGTGTAGATGAAGCTTCAGCCCTGGGGGACACTGTCCCCTCTACCTTTTTTAGCAGCTGAAACCACACCCCCACCCCATGACCTGAGCCAAAACATAGGAGAAGAGAGTTGAGATAGGGGTTTGCCCCCTCCCACAATCTAGCTTTTTCCTTCCTGCCTTGGAAAAGACAGTATTGGACAGATAAGCAAGAGATTGGGTGTGGGGGGTGGGTTGGGAATTAGGTACGAGGATGATGGAAGAGATGGGGGCCAGGCACAAGGTGATGGGTGGGTACTGAGGTGTGGCCACATAGGGAGACATCAGAGACAAAAAGCCAGAGGCACAAATGCCAGTGACTGAAGCTGTAACACATCCCTTTAATATCCTCTGCCACAGGGAACTGCCAAGGATCAACTTGAAGGCTAGCCATAGGAGTCTTTCAAAACGTTTTTGAGTAAATGAATATGTGGAGCTCCAGGGTTGGAAGGATATACTTCAGGCACGGCTGTTGAGGGGCAGGCTGGTTGAGTTGGCACCTCACTCTTTCACCAGAGCTGATTTGCTTTTTGTTTCGGATATTTTTTTCTGTTAACTTTCAGTTGAACATAGAATTTTTATTATTATTTTTTTAGGTATAGAAACAACAGATGTGTTCCAATGTTTCCATGTTACAAATGAAAAGAAACTGAGGCTCAGAAGATAGAAGAGACTTGCCTTGGTCTCACATAGTCAGTGACAGAACAGGATCTGGGGCACTTCTGTCTGAGGCCTAGAATTCAGGCTTCCTGAAACTGTCCGGGCATCATTTTCACCAGTTCGGCCTCCGTCACCCCAAACCTCTACTTCTCCATTTCCAGTCTACTTAGATGGCCTGGAGGGGTGGGAAGAAAAAAGGAAGGAGGGAAGGGAAGGAGGGTTGGAGAAGAAAAAAAGGGAAGAAGGAGGGAGGAAGAGAGAAAAGAGGAAAGAAAGAGTTCACTGCCTTGTGGACCAATAGGCCGTTTGTACGTCCTGAGGAAGGGGGAATTTGGAGGCCTGAGGGTCAGTATTAGAGAACGAGGATTTCCTCAAAGACCAGCATTTCTTTGAGAAAAACTTGACTGGACTAGAGAGTGAAGCAAGGGAAGAGTGAGGAAAAAAAAATCAAACTTTTCCTGAAGCTCCCCAGGCTGAACTCCATACGGATTCAGGGTGCTAGGAAATGCCCCTCTTGTGATGTGTTGCAGTCAAGTTCTGACTCTGGCTATAGTATTCACAGGGCATCTGTGGACAAATTGCTAAGTTTCCAGAGCCTCAGTTGTCAAGTGGCGCTGCCTAGCTGTTCCCTGTTCCCTCCCAGAGCCATTGTGAAGCCGACAGAAGATGCAGATGAGGAAAGCCCTTTTGATTCTCAAACATCTCTTAGGGTGCTGTGAAATGCACAGCTTCCCAGGCCTGTCCCAGGAGCTTCTGAAATGGAACCCAGAAGTCAGTACGTTTAACAAGTAACTCAGGGGATCCGTATCATCAGCAATGTTTGGAAAATGCTGGATCAAAGGTCCACAGCCCTAACTGCACATTAGAATTACCTGTGGAGCTTTGAAATCCCTAGAAGCCCAGGCCACAGCCTAGACCAATGACACCAGAGTTTCTGCGGGTGGGACCCAGACATCAGCATTTTAAAAAATTTCCAGGTGATTCCAGTGCGTAGGCAGAGTTGGGAGCCACTACCCTAGACGGTCTGTGAACAAACCCTCTTTCAGCCCTAAATGCGACGGCATAAGGATTGAGGGTGCTAAGTCTATGAGTGAGCAGGAAAAATCCCTGGGTCAGGGAGAGGATCTGGCCTCTTGTTGAAGTGTAGGGAGAACTAGGCTTGGAGTCGAGAGGTCCTCAGTCTTATCCCCCACTTGCTAGCACTGTGAGCTTGGGTAGGTCACGTCCCTTTTCCAGAACCATGGAGCCTTGAGCCGTCAGACTGTCTGTGCATGAAGGGAGGGGGAATGCCCTATAGAGCTCCAAACTTATTATGAGAAACACTTGAGATAAGGTTCAGCGAAGTACTTTACAAAAGTCCAAGAGAAACACTCAAACGTTACTTAGACCAAAGAAAGGAAGGAAAGAGTCGGGGAGATAAAAGAGGAAAGAAATCAAGAGCTCATTGCTCTGTGTGGGCCAATGAGCCATTTGTGTGTCCTGAAAGATGGAGAATTTGGGGGCTTTGGGGGCAGGGAGTATTAGAGAAGCAGGGTTTCCTTGAAGATCAGCGTTTCTAAGGTTCTTGGACCAACCATAAGGGCTTATCATCTTTATCAGGATGCAATTAATTATCTCCATTGTTAATAATTCCTCTAACATGTGGGGAGGCAGCAAGCGGCCTTTTAGATCAATGCATCTAATTTGCCTTCCTAACTCCAGGAGGGAGTGGGACATTAAACATGATAATGTTCCCTTAAGTTTGTTTTTGGGCTTTGCATAACGTGAGGGGAGATACTATTTGTGGTTAATGGAAAAGAGGAAAGATACCCCTTCTGCATCCAGGTTGCCCCCCAAAATCCTCACCACAACCCTGCTAGATATATTGTTATCATCTCCATCTTGCAGATGAGGCAACTGAGACTCAGAGAGGTAAAGGGCTTTATCTGACATCACATAGTTAAAACGTGAGCAGCACAGAAAATCAGACCAAGATCAATGAGTTTCTAAATCATAAAAACAAATCGTAGGAATCTCTTCAACAAACGGTGCCAGGAAAACTGGATAACCACATGCAAAAAATAAACTTGGACTCCTACCTCACTGCAGATGCAAATATTAACTCAAAATGGTTCAACAACCTAAATAGAAGATCTATATTGCTTGGTGGGTCACACCTATAATCCCAACATTTTGGGAGGCCAAGGTAGGAGGATCACTTGAGGCTAGGAGTTTGAGGCCAGCATGGGTAACATAGTGAGACCCCATCTCTACAAAAAACAGAAACATTACCAGACATGGTGGCAGCTACTCAGGAGGCTGAGCCTAGGAGGTCGAGGCTGTAGTGAGCTGAAATTGCACCACTGCACTCCAGCCTGGGTGACACAGCAAGACTGTTTCAATATTAAAAACTAAAGAGCTAAAACCAGTATGTGAACAGTGAGCTCAGATTTGGCAAACAGTTCTTAGATTTGACACAAGAAAGCGTGAGCAAGAAAAGAAAAATATATAAATTGCACTTCATTAAAATTAACTTTTGTACATCAAAGGGCACCACTGTGTAAGCGAACAGACAACATACAGAATGAGAGAATATTTGTGAGTCATATATCTGATAAAGATTTAGTATCCAGAACATATATAAAGAGCTCTTACAATTCAATGACAAAAAGTCAAACCAATTCAAAACTAGGCAAAGGACTTAAATAGACATTTCTCTAAAGAGGCTATACCAATAGCCAACAAGCACATGAAAAGATGTTCAACATAACTGATCTTTGAGGAAATGCAACTCAAAGCCACAATGAGGTACAACTCCTCACCCACCAGGATGGCTATAATAATAAAAAAGGAAAATAACAAGTGTTGACAAGGATGTGGAGAAACAGGAATGCTTGTACATTGCTTGTGGGAATATAAAATGGTACGGCCTCTGTGGAAAACACTTTGGTGGGTCCTCACAAAGTTAAACAAGGCCGGGTTCGGTGGCTCACACCTGTAATTCCAGCACTTTGGAAGGCTGAGGAGGGAGATCACCTGAGGTCAGGAGTTCAAGACCAGGCTAGCCAACATGGTGAAACTCCGTCTCTACTAAAAATACAAAAAAATATCCAGACATTGGTGGTGGGTACCTGTAATCCCAGGCACTTGGGAGGCTGAGGCAGGAGAATAGCTTGGACCTGGGAGGCAGAGGTTGCAGTGAGCCGAGATCATGCCAATGCACTCCAGCCTGGGTGTCAAAGTGAGACTCTGTCTCAAAAAAAAAAATTTAAGCAGAATTACTATACGGGCCAGCAATTTTATTCCTAGGTACATGCACTAAAGAATTAAAACAGGTATTGGAACAGGTACTTGTTCACAAGTGTTCATAGCAGTACTATTCACAATAACCAAAAGTGGAAACAACTCAAATGTCTATCAGCGGATGAATGAATAAACTGATTGTGGTATATCCACATAATGAAATAGTGTTGAATCATAAAATGGGCGTGAAATACTGATACACACTATAACCTGGATGAACCTCAAAAATATTAAGTGAAAGAAGCCAAACACAGAAAGTCATATATTATATGCTTCTGTTTATATGAAATATTGAGAATAGGCAAATTCTAGGGGCGGAAAACAGATTAGTGGTTCCCAGGAAACTGGGGGAGAAGGGAATGGGGAGTGACTGCTTAATGGACATAGGGTGTTCTTCTGGGGTGACGGAAAATTTTTGAAACTGGAGAAAGCTGGTGGTTGTACAACATTGTGAATACACTAAATACCACTCAGTTATACACGTGAAAATGGTTAATTGTATGTTATGTGAATTTAAAAATCATGAGAGTTCGCAGCTGCCGGCTCGACACAAGACATGCCACTGAGCATCCAGCTGCTCAGATCGAGCATCATGTGACCTCTGCTGCACTAGAACACATTTGCTATATGCTCGGAGCTTAGCTTGATAACCAATAGCAACATGAAGTGCAAATAGTGTTCTTTAGTTAATCAACCGGGTTATATTCAATTCACAGTAGGAAAACTAGGGACTTCCCCACTTCATGAATTTCCCTTTTCCATTGAAATCCCAATTGTGTTGAGGTACTCACCTTCCTCTGCGTGGTCATGTGCTTCAAAGGTAGGTTCTGGCCCATGAATTGGCTTCAGAGTGGGCATGTGGCCCATTTCAGGCTGACGGACCAACAGAATGCTGACACTTCTGCAGTAACAGCAGGGACACTTGACTGGTTACAATATTCTTCTCCTTGGGACTTGAACTGAAACCTCAGCTCTTCTTGGGTCTCGAGTCTACTGGCTTTCAGACTGGAGCTTACACCATGGCTCATCTAGTTCTCAGGCTTTTGTACTTGAACTAGAACTACATAGCAGCTCTCCTAGGCCTCCAGCTTGCCAACTGCAGATCTGGAGACTTCTCAGCCTCTGTAATTATATGAACCAATTTCTTTTAATAAATCTCTTTCTTTCCATATGTACATCCTGTTGGTTCTGTTTTTCTGAAGAATCCTGACTAATACACTGGGTCACTTATTTCCTCCAACACATGGAGTTCCTTCCAGCTTGGCAGTCTCAGGATTTAGATTCAGGAGACCTGGATTCAAATCCTGGCTCTGTCACTCTTCTGAGGTCTGGGCAAGTTATTTGCTGTACGTCACCAGCTTCTGTAGATTGGACCATAAAGAAAGAAACAACAATACCTGCCCTAAAATCTTGCTGGGTTGTCAGCGCAGCCAGCCATAAGATAATGGTAGACTCACAATAAAGGAAAGTTTCCACCTCTCTATATTTACCTTTTAATCAAGGGAAAAATTGTTTTTTCCTAATCAAACAAAAAAAGCCTTTACGCCTTGAAGCCAGATGCTAGAATCTAGCTCTTTCTCTATTACTATCTGAGTGGGTGGCCTTGGGCTGGGACATTCCCCAGTCAGGGGTTGTCTTGTGGATATAGTGAAGAGGGTGGCCAGGAAGAATTGGACCATTCTAGGAACCTAAGAGACATTGAATCATAGAAAGGGCAGAGCCAGTTCCACAGTAGATTCCAAGATGCCCTTCATGGAACCATCTCCCAGGGACTTGAGCCCAGATCCCTTTAAGCTTCAGCTGCCAGAAGATTGTTTAGCTTTGGGCTTGGCAAGCAAGGAGTTCCAACCCTCTGATCCTGTTTTCCAAATCAATACATCTCTCTCTCTCCCCCATCCCACCTCCCTCTTCACAGAGCACATTTGGTCAGCCCTGCTATTCAGAATGAACCAGGCAGTCCAGCCTCTTGACTTGCAAACCTGTGAACGCAGAATATTTCAGGCAGCCTGTTTGTTAATAGTCCTTTGTGCAAGGTTGTTATTAGCTTCTAATTGACAAGATTTCTTACCTGGCTATTTCTTATTAAAGAGACAGGTTGTTGAACACCCAGCAAGATCTGGCTCCTGTGACGAAGGCGTTTTTAACACTCTGGTCTTCCCCTTCTCTTCCCCTCTATCTCTCTCCCCTTTTCTCTTCTTTCCTGGGTCCTTTCTTCTAAACCTTGGAAAATATGTCCTTGGCATCATTAAAACAAGGAAGTCAAGCCGCCCCAGGGTAGCAAGTCGAAGGAGACTCCCCACATGAAGAGAAGTGACCACATCTTATTTGCTGAGACTCACTTTCCCCTTGGGGACCTCTCACTAATTTCTGCTGCCTCCACTTTCCCCAGAATCCACAGCACACTGGAACTACCCATTTAATACTTTGGACTCTGGGGGGACTTAGGGACTTTTGCTTAATTTCCTGCCCTCCATTAGGAATGTATAACTAACATGTTCCTATGGGCACATGGATAAATAAAAAGGAAATAAACACAGAATAACATGAAACTACATCTTCTGTCTTATAAAAGAAACCATCTTCAAGGTCCACGCCAGTCCCGTTCCAGCTCCTAGCCTACCTCCACCATGTAGGTGCTACCCAGAAACCCATGTCTACATATCTGGCCTTTGTCAAGTCTAGACCCCAAGAGCCCAGGGCTCCAGCAGAGATAAAACGGTTATTTCCTACCAAAGGGCAACCTCTCTCAGTTTATGTTTCTGTGTGAGGTCCTGCTTCTTCCCTAGGGAAGGACACACTCACACACAGAGTGCCTGAATGCAACTCAATAATCCCACCACTCATACCCACAGTATATGCATTTAGTAGCAGAGAGGGATGTCCTTGCATTTCTTTCCTTTCCTTACCTCCTCTGACCCTCTCCTCCCTGCCACCTCTTTCCCCAGTATTCATCCTTCTCTCCTTTCACAGCACAAGATCTTTTCCGTTTCTGCTTTCCGATAGCCTTTCCAATGCCAGGGTGCCAAAACCTTCCCTAATGTTCTCTCCTACCCTCAGTTGGTGGCTCAGGTGGGATGGTTGCTTGCACCCCTTTCTCCAGGTCCACATTTCTGCCCTGCTTAGCTGATATTCCCATTCACTCAACAAGCACAGGCTGAGCCCTCTCGGGCCAGGCCCTGGCTAAATACTGGAGGCCCCGGGAGAAAGAAGTCGTGGTTCCTACCTCCCAGTGATACGCAGTTAGTCGAGAAGACAGCCACAAAAATCAATGATGAAAGTACAGTGGTGTCCGTGCTATGGGAGGAAAGCACAGGGGCACTGACCACACGCTGAGACTGGGGAGGAAGATCAAGGAAAGTTTCCTGGAGGGGGGTCTGACTTGAGATCTGAAGGAGGAGTAAGAGCTAACCAGGCAAAAAGGAGGGGAAAGGACATTCCAGGCAGAGGGACCTGCACATTCACAGTCTAGGAAGACAATGACATCATGGCACATTTTAGGCACTGCAAGAAGTCAAATATGCCTGGAACAAAGAATATAAGGGAGTGTAGTAATAGACAGCGTGGCACAGGGGCAGGGGCAGGTGAATGTGAGATTTTATTCCTAAGGCCTGAGGCAGACTTTGAAGGGCCAACTTTGACCTTGGTCCCGAGACAGAGAGAGGAAATGGCCCTTGAGAGCTGCACAGCATCTCACATGGCAGCATGACCTAGAGATTTAACACCGGCGCTCTGTGGCCAGACTGCCTGAACCTGAAACCCTGTTCTGCCAGTCCGTTGTGAGTGATCTTGGACAAATTCTTGAACCTCTCTAGGCCTCAGCTCCTTTGTCTATAAAATAGGGATAAGTATAGTACCAACCTCAGAGGGCAGCTGCAGTAAATGAAATAATATATGCAAAGCACCAGGTGCCTAGTAAATACTTGATATAAAGTAGCTATTCTTTTTTATTTATTAAACACAGAAAGTGGACCAGGTGCAGTGGCTCATGCCTATAATCCCAGCACTTTGGCAGGCCAAGGCAAGGAGAATCACTTGAGGTCAGGGGTTTGAGACCAACCTAGGCAAGAGAGCAAGACCTTGTCTCTACGAAAAAGTTTTCAAAAAACTTAGCCAAACCTAGTAGCGTACTTGTAGTCCCAGCTACTTGAGAGGCTGAGGTGGGAGAATGGCTTGATCCCAGGAGCTCAAGGTTACAGGGAACTACAATGGCACCACTGCACTCCAGCCTGAAATAGAGCTTAGATCCAGCCTGAAAAAAAAAAACACAATAAAACCAACACACACACACACACGCACACACACACACACACACACACACACACACACACACACACACAGAAAGCTCTCACTGTGTGCCAGGCAGTGTTTTAATTGTTAACTAAATATTAACTCATTTAATCCTCACAATTTCCCTATGATATGGATGGTATTATTGCCATCCCCATTTTACAGATGAGGAAATTGAGGCATAAGAGGTTAGGTAATTTGCCCCAAATCATGCACTAAGTGACAGAGAGAGACAGGATTCAAACCCAAAGAGCTGGCCTCTAGGGGCTGAGCCCATACCCACTAGATGATATGACCTGGCGTCATTGTAATCATTATTATTTTTCTCCCTGGCTGCATCTTACCTTAAAGCCAGTCTCTGTGCCATCTAGGGAGCTCCATAGAGATATTCAATTTTAATTCTATGTTTACCTAGTAGCCTGAAATACCATCTCCCCTCAGGAAGAAGAGTTTCCCAAGAAGAGCTAGACTTCATTTTCACTGGAGTATGGGTGAGGGTAGATCCAGTACTGAGCAATACTTCATAAATGTTCAATTGATCACATGAGCAATCTGGATAAGACAGAAGGAAGAACTTCCTGACAGAGTTGTGAAAGACAAATGACAAGCTCATCTGCCTGGAGACAGAAGGAGGTTTGGGGTTTTTTGAGCCCAACCATCGGAGCCCAGAAGTGGCTTACTAGTCATTGGCAGTGGTGGGCAGAATCTGGGAGCCGTCCTCTCTGACCTTAGGGTCTGTGCCCTCCTGCAACCTCTCAGGGCTGCATCTCTCCCACCTTAGCAGCAGCACTCAGGGCATCCTCTCGACTACTCTGCCCAGAGCTCAGAAAGGTCCCTCAGGTCTCAGGCAGTGTGGCAGTTCTGAGAGTTCCCAGACCCTGCAGGAGCTCCTGGGCAGTGGCAGATGGCTGGGTAGAAAGAACTACCAAAGCCTCTGGGAAAAAAAGACTGAGAAGCCCCATAGTCAACCTCCCCTCAGCAGAGTTCCCACAGGCATGGGCGGCCAGGGGTAGTGACACACTCCCTTGAGAATAAGAGAAGGTTCTGGTTGAATCAGTGTGATGCTTTTGTGTGTGTGTGTGTGTGTGTGTGAGTGTGTTGGGTGAAATGTGGTGGAACTTAAAGACAGTGCCCTGTGCCAGGCCAATCACCTCCAGCTGCAGAGCCAGCTTGGCCTGCGGGTGCCCATGACCCAGGAAAAAGGAGAGGAGCTGTGGAAAGTCTTTTGAGCTCTGGTAAGAAGTCCCCTCTCCACATAACCTGGCAGGGCCTGGTCTGAATGAGGCGGGAATGTGCACCCCTAGCCCCGTCCCCTGTCAAAGGGGTTGGTTAAGAAGGCCCAGCCTGGGGAGCTGTCTGGGTCAACACCTCATTTCCGCCTGGAGACCACTGCCCTCCCATGTCCTTCCCCTCTACAGCTGCCAGCAGGTGGCATCTTCAGGGTAGGCTGACCACAGAGCTCAGCTGGAGGACCAGGCCCCATCCCTTCCCCTCTCAGTCAGGTTGCCTTCTTCCCTTACATGGCAAGTGCCTGAAGACAAAGACACTCCCAGGGTCATGCAGAGGGCATGCAGAGCAGTGCCAACCTACCACCTAACCCCACATATGCCCCTGCCTGTGGGGCTGACTGCACGTGACTCAGCCCTGGGTGGTCAGTGGCCCGGGTCTCCAGTACTCTTTCCCACCCATCTCTAGGAACCTCCTGTATGATCAGCACCCCCAACTCCCAGACAAGCAAGTCATCCCATCTCTGGTTTTTTGTTTGTTTTTGAAATAGGGTCTCAAACTGTCACCAAGGCTGGAAGGCAGTGGCATGATCATGGCTCACTGCAGCCCCAACCTCCTGGGCTCAAGTGATCCTCTGGGCTTAAGTGATCCTCCTACCTCAGTCTTCCAAGTAGCTGGGATCACAAGTGTGTGCCACTGTGACCAGCTAGTTTTGATTTATTTATCTTTTTGTAGAGACAAGGTCTTGCTATGCTGCCGAGGCTGGTCTTGAACTCCTGGGCGCAAGCAATCCTCCCACTTTGGCCTCCCAAAGTGTTGGGAGTACAGGATTGAATCAATGCGCCCAACCCCCTCCTGAATTTTGTAGGATTTTAAATGCCTGCAAGCCTTTGCCCTTGCTCTGTGACTGGTGGGCCTACTACACAGCCAGATTCCAGCAGAGGCTGGGTCACCAGAATACCCCAACAGCCAGGGTTACACAGCCACTAAATGACACAGGGAAGGGATCTATGCTACAGACTCCTGCATGGCTGTACACGTGCACCTGTGTCTTTGTGCCACGATCTGGATACACGCCTTTGTGCCCCAGCTCTGCATGCACAACACTGAGAACATTTTCAGGACCATCCTCCTGGAGCCATTGCACAAACTATGCCCAGATGGCTGCGTTTCAAGGTAAAATCATCATGTTTTATTATCAGATGATGGGCTCCTCTGACAGCCCTGAACAGCCCCCTCACTCCTGAACTCCTTCATCAAGCTCCATCATAGCCAGGGTCACCAATAGAGTAAGGTTAAGTGGGGGACTGAAGCTGTCCTTTTCAAACAGCCCTAGATAGTAATACTCATTTTTTCGAAGCTGAAAGTTTAATGGTTTAACTTTGGGCCTATAAAAATCTCTTTGTGTCAAAACCACCCCAATAAAGCAATCAGAACAAAATGTTCCTGGCGTTCAAATGGATGCATCAAAGTGGCCAGGTCAAAATGTCACATACCTGTGTGGGCGAGCACGCCTCTAAGTGAATACACGAGGGCCACCAGCTACGTGTTCCCTTTTATGAGCATTTTGGGAAGCCCAGGTCTCTGTAAGCCTGGAGGCTTTGTTCAGTCTACACTGTATACGTCTATGTAGGGAAAGGTACCCACCAGCGTTGCCCACGGAAATGGCTTGGCAGGGGGCTTCCACCTGTGACCTTGACCCCACACTTTACCCGGATGAGGAAATGAGGCCGATCCGTGGGACAAAAGCTGCTATTTGCACCTTCCTCTAGCCCAGACCTCTCCATACTCCACTTCACTGCTTCCATCAGTCTAGCTAGCCTTTCCAACAAAGTCTCTCTAGTGGGAAGTCATAAAATGCTTCATAAAAGAAAAGGAAGCCTGGGGGCAGGCCCGCCCAGGCTGCGCATCCATTAGGGAGAAATGAATTGAGGAATGTGGGCTTCATGGGACCCCAGCCTTTCCAGATTTCAGGGTGGAGAGAGGCCAGGAACCCAGCCTGATTTCAAGTGCCAGTACTGACATCATGGTCAGGTTAGAGGAACGGGGAATGAGATGCTGGAACAGATCTGGGCTGGGAGAGTGCAGGGACCAACCTAGGGTGAAACTGGTCTGACCAAGGGGGCTCAGTTCTGGAATATGAACAGGCTTCAAGGTGCATTGACTGAGCCCAATTCAAAGACGAGACAGGCTCCAATGCCACGGCCACCCATCCCTGCTGCACCCTTGCTATGGGCAGAACTCTCACTTCTCTTGCCTGGACAATGGCAGTAATCTCTTTCCCCATCTCCCTGATGCTTCTCTCTCCTTCTCCAGTCCACAACCCACACAGCATCCAGAGAGACCCTTCCGAAACATAGGCCCCATTGCGTCAGTCCCTGCCTAAACCCTTCTCCTGGGTCCCTCGTGTTTATAGCAGCATTTCCCAGTCTACGTGGCCTGGGATGATCACTGGGATCCGGTGACAAGAAGAGTTCCCAGGGCAAATAAGTTAGGATAATGCTGGGCTCCACAAAGCAAAACAGGTGCCTTGATTTCAGGAAATGTTAGCATCTTGGCTATGCTAATGTGTACTGGGGCTTGCCAAGAAGGAGGTCTAAAGTAAGCCTATTGCCCCGCTTCTTTGACAACAGACCCTCCTGCATCCTGTCTTTCTCCTAGAACATTAGCCTTGAGTCGATATGCCATATACGACTTTCCGGGACCTGATACCTCCACATACCTTCAGTTCTTCATCTTCCCTCATGCTGTCCCCTCAACAGGAATGCCTGCCTTGCCCCTCCGCTTGCCTGGCTAATTACTACTGACCTTTCGAGACTTTTTTTAAAACTCATTTTTATTTTTTTTGAGACATGGTCTCACTGTTGCCCAGGCTGGAGTGCAATGGTGAGATCATAGTTCACTGCCGCCTTGAACTCCAGACTCAATTGATCCTTCCACCTCAGCCTCCTTAGTAGCTGGGACCACAGGCATATGCCACTATACCTGGCTGATTTTTGTATTTTGGGGTAGAGACAGGGTATTTCTCTGTTGCTCAGGCTGGTCTCCAAGTCCAGGTTTCAAGCAATCCTCCTCCCTTAGTCTCCCAAACTGTCGGTATTACAGACATCAGCTACTGTGCCCAGCCCCTTTCAGGACTTTTAGACTGTGCCTCTTCCAGGAAGCCTACCCTGGCTTCCCCGACTCACTACCAATCCCTTACTCTGGTGGGCTTAGGTATGTGTTCCTCTCACACTCTGTGCCTATCTCCGACCTGTTAGTCACCACCGTGTAATAAAACTATTTCAATATTTGTTTCCTATGTGAGATTTTGAGCTTCTTATAAGCAGAGTCTGGATTTTATTCAGCTCTGGGCCCAGAGCCCAGGACTGGGCCTCTCAGTTCTTAGTGAATGCTAGATGGAGAGATGGGAAAGAAAGAGTAGGAAAGAAAGAAGGAGAACATGGAGCTTAAGAAAAAGAGAGGGAATGAAAGAGAAAAGCAAGTATATGGAGGCTTTTGTCAGGTGTCTCTTAGAATGGCGTAGGTTCTAGGTGTCAAGCTATGGTGTTGACATTGAACAGCTATATATTATGCGAGATACTCTATACAGCTTCAGTAGGAATGGCTGAACTCTTGGATTATTGGCATTCAGGCTGTAGCCCACACACAACAGTGAGGCAGGCGCACTGGGCCAGGCCAGCCCCCAATTCAGAAGTGCCCCCTAATAGAAACAATGTGCTGAAAGGCTCAGATGGCCCAAGCCCCAGGCCAGGTGGCCCTCCTGTGGCCCTCACGCAGCATGTGGAGGGTCATGGTTCTATTATACTCCACTGGGCCCTGACCATGTGGTCAAACTGGGAGGTAAAAGCCCGGGGACTCACCTATGTCCACAGGAGGGTGCTGGGGTGTCCTAGCCCTGGCTGGCCTCCACCTGGATGATGTGCCTCTTGTTTCCCTGAGTCTGTTTTCTTCTCCTTTCCTCTGCTGTTCAGAGTTGGGAAACCGAGAAAAGAAAGAAACTAGGAAGAAAGGCCAAGGTTAAGGTTTGGATGGGCTTCCTTGAGGGCAAAATTCTGGCACTCAGCATAGAATCTGGAATATAATAAGTGCTCAATAAGTATTTATTGAATAAAGGAACTTGGGGTAGGGAGGATGAGCTTGGGGGCTGGAATATGACTCAAGTGGTCCCTAAAGCCCCATTTGTTCCAAAAGAATAGCTCTCAGAACATGCTGCAGGCCCTGAATTTTCATGAATACAGGTTCATCCTTGAGGTTGAAGCACTGTGTCTTCAGAAGACTTCTTTGAAATGCAAACATTTGACCACTAAGAAGAAACCAGTATTTGGTCACGTTATACGTGCCTACCACCTCGCCCGAGTGTCTGTTCATTGAACAAACACTGGCACCTATGAATTGCCAGATCCTGCCTCAGTTGGGGACAGCCCTTGCCCTGTTAGACTCATGGCCTTTGTTGGAGATTCTCCCACCTCAGCACCAGCCCAACTGAAGAGCGGGTAGAGTTTGCCAGAATGATTGGAAGGATTTCCCGGCTGACACATTCAGTATTTATTCACTGAGTGTGTATTAGGTATCACCCACTGTGTTTTAGATACTGGAAATAGAGCAGCAACAAAATTTGTCATGAATCCCTGCCCTCATGGGGCACCTGCTCTAATGGGGGAGATGCAGATAATGAATATAAATACATAAATTACATATTAGGTCAGAGGGTGATAAAGTAGGAAAATGGCATAGGGAATGTAGGGCCAGGGATGGGGGTATATGCTGCTATACTGAACAGGTGGTCAGGGAAAAAGCCTCATTGACTTTTGAGTAAGAACCTCAAAGAGGTTAGGGAGCAAGCGGTGCAGCTACGTGAGGAGACAGGCAGCACAAAGACCCTGAGGCAGGAGTATGCCTGGCATGTTCCAACAGCAGCTAGCGCGGTCAAAGCAGACAGCATGAGGGAGGAGAGTGGTAGTCAGTCAAAGAGGTGGCAAGGGGTGAAGTTGAGTAGGGTCTTGGAGACAATCATAAGAACTTAAGTGAAATCAGAAGCCACTGGAGAGTTATGAGCAGAGGATTTTTCTGACTCCTATTTTCAGTGTGGATTGTGAGAGGTCATCATGGAAGCAGGGAGGTCAGTCAAGAGGCCACTGAAATCATCCAGGTGAGAGATGATATTAGCAAGGACTATGATAGGGGCAGAGGAAGTGGAAGGAGTGGTAAGTTTCTGGGTATATTTCGAAGCATTAACCAACAGAACTTGGACAGAATGTGTGGTATGAGGGAAATATAGAAGTCAAGGATGGCTGCAAGGCTTTTGGCTTGTGCAACTGGATGGAGTTGCCACTTACTGTTAGACACTGCAAATGATCAGACCGAAGCCACACAGCAGGGAAAAGGCTGACCAAGTTCCTCCAAAGTTAATTAACTGCCCCCTCCTCCATGCAGCCCCCCAGTGCAGGTCCCACTTGACTTGGAGAAGCCCCATGTGTTTTGCTGGAAAGAAGAAAATGAGGTCTCTGGTGGGCCCAGGTAGAAAGCCTGGAACCTGGGAGAGTCAGTGGGGCCTAGGACAGCTTTGGGATAACTGGCTCTTCCCTTGGGTGTTGGGCTCCTCTGGGGCCAGAGAGTATGGGACACTACGAGGTGCCTCAGCATCCTTCTGTGCTCATAGCTTTCTTTAGACAATTCAATCCACTCCATCAAGTCCAAGGCTTTCGAGGGCATGTGAGAACTGAGAAAGCTGTGAGGGCTAGGTTTTCTGGAAGGATCCTGGGGCTGGCGGCTGGGGAGTAGGGATAAGGCTGAGAGTTTGGGGGCTAGAGAAACTTGGAAGTGCTCAGCTTTTTGGCTGGGGAGTGGGACACATGGGGGCCATTTACTAAAGAACCAAGAGCCATAGATAGAATGAGCACCTAGCCCAGAAAGAACTAGAGTTTGAGGTGACCTTGGTATTTGCTTTGGAACCCATGCCTGTTAGCCACTGGGTATCAGCTCTGGTTGGGGACTGTTCAGCTCCCAGTTGTAAATGACCCTGTATCCGAGAGTTATACTTGTGTCCGGTCCCAAGGAGCACTGGTCAGGCCTGGAGTGACATCTATCACCTCTCTCTACCCCGGATCTTACCAAGTCCCTTCTTAACAAAGACAACCAAGGCTTTTGTCCCCACTCTTGCTCTAAGGACCATGACTGTGAGTTGTGCGTCCAGCAAGTGAATATGCTGCACAGAGCTATCTCCACCCTCTCACCTGCTGGCCTGGCAACCCTGGGCACCAGTGAGTTGGCCAGCCCCTTTGGAGGAGTTGGTCTTATGAGAGGGCAATAGGACACTGCAGAGGCTAAAGCAACGCCGTCTGGGAGTCTAATCCACCAGGATGACTTCTGATTAACCCCGGTTCCAGGAATGCCTCTGACATTTCTATTTTATCTTCTGTTCCTGATGTAAGAGCATGTACTTCCCAAATCTTCGCTTAAGTCAAAACAACCCTGATGTTATTGTACTTACCATAAATCCTGCCCTTAAGCAATTGTCCTGCATATCCATTTAAAGCACACTTACCCTTTTCCTATGGCATATGAACCCCGAGGCTGAGGGGGCAACGGTAACAACACGGAATGTGTGTGGGCGAGAAATCTAGCATCTCAGCTCACAGCTGTCTGAGACATGGTTTCTGTTCCTAAGTCCCTATTAAATATTTATTTCTGAACACCTGAATTTTTCTGCCTCTTTCTTCTGCCTCTTAGCTTCCTTGGCCTTTTGGCATAGGTTTGCATATACCTGCTCACCAAGGAGCAGACACTTCAAGGCAAAAAGAACTTTTCGAAAAACAAATGTTTCTCAGAAGGATTCACCAGAGAAAGAGGTCTGTGCCTTTCATGACTAACTAGAAATTTACCATTCGTTTCTCTCTTAAGTGAAATTCACTCTTCAGAGATTGCTTTTCCACTCAAGCCAGCCCTCCTGGAGTCCCCAGAACACCCACTGCCCCGGTAAACCCTAGGCTCGGCCCTGTCCATGACCCTAAATCTGCTCTGTCCTTTTGGACCCTTCTGCCCCCACAGCTTCCACAACTGCATCAGCTCACTGACTCCACAGCTCTTTCAAGATCTTTCCTGCATGGAGTGGCTGTGAGTGGCTTCTATCCCTCTGGGGACACAGTGGAGACCAAGGAGAGTCAAGAAAGGGACTGAGCATCTTGGTCCATTTGTGTTGCCATAACAAAATACTACACACTGGGTAATGTATAAATAATAGAAATTTATTTCTCACAAGTTTTGGAGGCTGAGCAATACAAGATCAAGTACCAGCAAGACTGGTGTCTGGTAAGGGCTGCTCTCTGCTTCCAAGATGGCACCTCTCTACATCCTCCCAAGGGAAGGAACTAGCCGGAACTAGCCTATGTCCTCATATGGTGGAAGGGCAAGGGGGCGCTCTCTTCAACCTGAAGCCCTTTTATGAGTTGCTAATCCAGAGCCTGGATCTTGTGCACACTCTCTCTCCTCTCTTGCTGTAAGTAAACACTGTGTCACTAGAGACTGATGTACATGTTGTGTGTTCTCACGATCTTGACTCATGCACTGGTCTCTTCTGTGGGGGATACTCATGCGACTTTTAACCTTGATCACACAGCCTGATTGCTCAGCGAATGGTGAAACAATGAGACCAGTTCACACAGCAGTTACTGGCAGTCGACGTTTGTGCTTGGATAAATGAGAATAATGCAAGGTTGAAGGTCTGGGAAGGCCCATCTTTGAAAAGAGACTTTACTTTGGATGTTCACAAACTTCTTGGCCCCATTGTCGGGGCAACTCTGTGACACCTTCCTGAAGGCTGTCCAGGATGAGGGCAACAGTCTGGGGAAAAGCAGACTGGAGACCACACCTCTGCTTGCTCCCCATCGCAGAGCTACAGCTCTTGCCTGGTAGTTCCCACCTGCTGTTCCCTCTTTGCTGAGTAGTGTCCTCACAGGATGCTGGACAACAATAATCTCATCTAGCTGCTGCTGGACCCCTTTCTGGGGCTGAATTCCTTGTACTTTCTGTGAGTTCTTCACCCTCTCCTCTCTTCTCTTCTCTTCACATTTGCTCCAGCCAGGGAGCAAAGGATCTGGGCTCTGTGTCATACGTGCTCCTCTGTGCACACAAGAGCATGCATATATGGCGCACATATCTGTGGGTATGTGTGTGTATGCACAGGCCTGCTTGCACACAGGACAGGGACAGGGGGCTCTTCCCAGACAACAGGGGCCCAGAAGTCCCCAAGTTCACCCTCTGGGACTGATGTGCTGTGTGGATGACTGGCCCTAGTTCCAGTCCCTAGATCATGTCTCTACTTCCACTGGATGGACTTTGGGGAAAAGCAGGGTGGGGGATTTTGCTCTCAGTTCACAAGCAACAGAGTTGAGACAAGATCCCATGGCTCCTGATTCTCAGAGAAGTATTTTTCCTAGTGCCCTAGATCGGAGAGAACAATCTTCATCCTGCCTCTCATGGAGCATTCGGGAAACCCATGAAAGCCAATAAACAGAGCAATGCTTGGTTGGGTGGAAAGGGCCATGTGGTAGCGAGGGATGATTCTTCGATATTTTGTCTCCCTGGATGACTGGCACAATGCTGAGCACCTGGAGGGAGCTCGGTCCTGTCTGCTTACTTGGCATCCTCTGAGTACCTGCTGAACAATTCTCTCAGCCACATGCCTGCCTTGTCTGTCTGCACCCAGATGCCCAAGATGAACTGGCTGTGACGACCTCTCCTTCAGAGCTCTGGGAATAGGGTGTAGTGTACGTAGTCAGTTCCTTATATTCCTTTGTCCTTCTTCCTTTGCCTTCTCACCCTCGATCCCTGGCTTGACAGACCTTGGTCCTATTGGTCTTGGCCAGTTAACTTCAACTGCAGCTGGGGGAATTTGACTTAGACCAGGGTTTCTCAACCTGTGCACCTGTACCCATGGCCTGGTCCCCAGAAGAGGAGCTCAGCACTGCTGTTTTCCAGGGAATTTGGGTCCTTGCATGTTCTCTCCAAATTCTGGCTCTACCTCCTGGTCTTATGGGAGTTATTTTAGACAGCCCCTTGCTTCCAAGCAAGATACTGCCAGATAAGTGGGTGTTTTAGTGACCCACAGAATCAAGAAGCTCTTCCTAATGTTTACGTCAATTTCTCCAGCTGCTCCCTAAACCTGCCTTTTCTCGTTCCTCCATGGACATGAAAAACCACTTCTCAACAGCCCCTGGGTAAAGACAAAGCTCAATCTTTTGTTGCTGTGTCTCTGACTATGTTCCATTTTCAGTCCCTCTAGCTCTGTTGAGTTTAGCCCACTGATTCGCATGCCCACCATCCTGCCCAATCGCAATTTTTCTTTGGCCTTTGGAGTCTGCCAGACCAAGCTTCAAATGCAGCCTCCTTCATTTGCTAGTTCTGTGAAGGTAGGTCCCTTCGCCTCTCTGAGTTTCAGTTTTTCTCATCCATAAAATGAAACTATAATCATGTATCACTTAACCACAGGGATACATTCTGAGAAATGCGTCATTAGGTGATTTTGTCATCATGTGAACAACATACAGTATACTTACACAAACCTAGATAGCCTACTACACACCTAGGCCCTATGGTATATAGCCTATTGCCCTTAGGCTACAAACCTATACAGCATGTACTGAATACTACAGGCAACTATAACACGGTGGTGAGTATTTGTGTATCTAAACATATCAACATAGAAAAGGTACAGTATAAGTATGGTATTATAATCTTATGGGACCACCATCACTTATGAGGTCCATCATTGACTGAAATATTGTTATGTGGTGTATCAATAACAGGGTTGTTGTGAAAAGTAAACAAGTTGGCGAATATAAGGCACTCAATCTACACCCGGCACAGCAAGTGTTAGAGCAGCGGTCCCCAACATTTTTGGCACCAGGGACAAGTTTCGTGGAAAACAATTTTTCCACAGACAAGGCTGGGAGGTGGGAGAAGGAGGGGTGGTTTCGGGATGAAACTGATCCACTTCAGAAGATCATCAGGCATTAGATTCTCACAAGGAGCGTGCAATCTAGATCCCTCGCATGCATAGTGCGCAAGAGGGTTCGTGCTCCTATGAGAATCTAATGCTGCCACTGCTCCGACAGGAAGCGGAGCTTAGGTGGTAAGGCTCACTCCATGGTCACTTCCTGCTCTGTGGTGTGGTTCCTAACAGGCCATGGACCCCTAGTGGTCTGTGGCCCCAGGGTTGGGGACCCCAGCATTAGAGGAGGAAAGGAATGTAAAGTGGGTAAGCAGTATATTGTAGGCACTAAATCAATGCTAGCTACTATGCTGATATCCACCCCAGGGTCTTTTGGAAACAAATCAAGTGCACTGTTTTGGAAGCAGTGCAGAGACTGACGTGGCTCCCAAGATGGGTGAAACCATGAGAAAAGGCACTCTCATCTCACTCATCTCTCACCTCACCACCACCACCTCACTGACTTGTCTTTTCCCACCCACCCAACACTTTCAAGTCACACAGACTAATTCGTTTAAATCTAGCTTCATCACTAGCTAGCTGAGTATAACGTTAGGCAAGTTCCTTCCTTCACCTCTGAGAGCCTATTTCTGCACCCTTAAACCGGGAATTCAAAAGTCTGCCCGCCTGCAAGGTTGTGTGAGTATCTAATGAGATAACAGGTGGGCGAACTGTATTAAGCACACTGGAGAGGAGTTTTTATTTGTGTGATTGATTTCTCCTCCTTTTCCTGGGCCCAGCGCCCCACCTTCCTTCTTAACACCTTGCCCTCTTAACCCCTATCCTATTCCCCATCTCTACCTCATCTGTTTCCCCTTGTCATAAAGCTGTCACAAGCCAGGACATGGCAATTTCCTGCGCCTGTACAAGCAGCGGTTATTTATTCTGGTGTTTTTCTGTGACCTGGACAATGTGTTCTACTCTATGGACACACTGGAGCCACAGATTCAGCTGCGCATCTCTCCACCCCCACCCCAGGGGTGCTGATTGAAAGGAGACCAGCCTCAGACTGGGCCCAGCTCTTCGGCCACCTCAGGCTCTCTCCGTAGAGCCGCCTTTACCAGTCAGGAGCCCTGTGCCGTAAATGGCTCTCGTTTGACAGTGATAAGGTCGCCCAAGGTCATAGGCGCCAGAGAGAGGGCCTAACAGGAACCTGCTTGCCTCTCTGGACTAGGAGGTATGACTGCTTTGGAGTTGAGAGATGAGGAATCTCTACACTCACTCCATCAAGGGAGGCAGCAAGTGTTGCTTTGGTCACAAGTGTGAGCTGTGCTGAGTGCAGAGACAGACTTCCAGCTGCCCAGGCCTCAGTGCCCGTCTCCCCTGGGCAGGAATGTTTTCACCCTTTTGCAATCTCTGTGCTGGCCTCTGCCAGGACCAATTTATCATCATTAGCCATAGTAGGCCCAACACTTAGGGCTCTTTTAACATTGGAAGAAGAACAAAATGAATATCATAATAATATGATAATTGATACAGCCTGGACAAGGTTTGTCATTATATCAATGCAGTCATATAATACAATTTTAATATTGTTATGGAGGAAAAGGCCCACTAAAGCAAAAGCACATAGGGCTTATGAAAATTCATACGCACCCCTGATTGCTGCTCAATCCCAGGCTCATCACCACTGCCCTGTTTTATAGGTGCTGTGGCAGCTGAGGGCCACCCAAGGGCAATTCCTGACCATGGCCAGAATCCCGGAGGAAGGGCAGAGAAGGCCGACTCCCAGCAGGCCGTCAGAATGGGCTGAGGTGAAACAGCCTCTATGGACTGCTGTGCATCCTAGCAGCCCTGCCCCACTTCCTCCCTCCGGCTCTCACTTCTCTTCAGCCAGCTTTCCTCCAGCGCCCTTATTCAAAAGCATTTCCTACTTCGTTCAACAGATCTCACACCTACCACTCCTGCTTCCCTCCCGACTGTCTCCCCTACTCCTGAAACCTCCAGCAGAAGGTAAGAGTCGCTGCTCTTTTTGCACTGGGCTGCAGCAGAAAGAAGACAGGCTTGGGAGTCCGGGTTGAAGTCCCAGTTCCTTGCCTCTCGGGCTCTCAGATCTCCATCCAGAAAAAGGGGATGCCAACACCTTGTGGAGTATTTTTGAGGTTCGAATGACATATTCTGTGGGAAAGTACACGGCATGGTGCCCGGTGCACAGTGTATACTCAGTATCCGTGTGCACCCTCCCCTCACCTCTGGGGAATGGAAGGGTTTTTGATGTCATCCTCACCCACCCTTCCCCAGTTTCCTTGGAGCTCCAGTGTCCCCTTCCATCCCCACAACCCTTGCCTCATGTCCTCTTACGCCTCCCAGCTCCTACACACAAATATCTAACTGCATCCAGTGCACACTCCTTGACCTCCCCAATGAGTGGCTCTTCTAGCCCAGACCCTGTCGTGTACACTGGGGCCAAAGAGATGACTCTCACCCGGCCCTGCCCTTATCGTCACAGCTTAGGCCAGGAGACTGGCTTATACATTTGAGGTTAGTTTGATGTGACAAAAATCCACTTGAAAAAGTGCTTCATGAGGCCAGGCACGGTGGCTCAAACATGCAATTTCATTGCTTTGGGAGGCCAAGGGGAGAGGATAACTTGAGCCTGAGTTCAAGACAAATCTGGGCAACATAGCAAGACCCTATCTCTTCACACAATTTTTTTTTAATTAGCCGAGCATGAGTGGTGCACACCTATAGTCCTAGCCACTCAGGAGGATCTCTTGAGTCCAGGAGTTTAAGGCCGCAGTGAGCTATGATTGCACCACTGCACTCCAGCCTGGGCAACAGAGGAAAACTCTGTCTCTTAAAAAAATGCTTCAAGTGCTCAGGGGTGGGTTGGTTAGGGAAGGGTGGCTGAGACTTGAAAGGTGTGAGTTAACCCAGAGAAGGGAAAGGAGGGCATGCCATGTGGGACCCTGGAGATAATGAGCCAACATGATGAGCAGTGACTAAACACTCACGTTATGCCTATGACTGTACTGGGCACTGTGATAGGTGCAAAACGCACATTTTATGGGATCTTCTCAACACTCTAGCAAGGTAGGCACCTGTATTACTCCGTTCTCATGCTGCTAACAAAGACATACCTGAGACTGGGTAATTTATAAAGGAAAAAGGTTTAAGTGACTCACAGCTCAGCATGGCTGGGGAGGCCTCAGAAGACTTACGATTATGGTAGAAGGGGAAGCAAACATGTCCTTATTCGCATGGCAGCAGGGAGAAGAAGAAGAAGAACGGAGCAAAGGGGGAAGCTCATTATAAAACCATCAGATCTTGTGAGAATGTATTGACTATCATAAGAATAGCATGGGGGAACCACCTCCATGATTTAATTACCTCCCACCAGGTCCCTCCCATGACACATGGGGATTATGGAAACTACAATTCAAGATGAGATTTGTGTGGGGACACAGCCAAACCATATCACCAACCCTACACCCGTTTTACAGATGAAAACGCTGAGGCTTCGAGAGTGATGTGGCTTGCTCAAGATCATACTGCTAAGAAGTGTCAGAGCAAGGATTTGAACCCACCTCTGTGTGTGGCTCCAGATGCTTTCATTAGGCCTACCTACCACCCTGAGCCCTGTGAGGATTGTGACCCCTGTTGTTCGCAGAGTGATGGAAACGCTGGTAATGTGATTGCTACCCAAAGGACCCTAAGATGAACCATAATGGAGGCCTTGAAAGAGATGCCAGGCACAATGACAACTCAGAGAGACAAATGATACCTTGCTGGAAGCTTCAGGGATGAATGATTTCATGGTAGAGGCGTATTTGAGTTGAATGTTGCCAGACCAGTGGGGGCTTAAAATATAGTAACCCCTGGGTAGGATGATAGCACTTTGCAATAAATAACCTACATTGCTAAGTAATCCACGCATCTCTCTGAGCCTAATTTTACGTATGGGGAAACTGAGGCCTCGAAAGGTTAAATAATTTGGCCACAGGTCCATAGACAAGAACTGGCAGAGCTGGAACTTGGAACCTGGGTTCTCTGAGCCCAACCTCCACTCCTGGCAGAGGGAACTAAGGGGGCATATTCAGGACATGGCTGGAAAAGGAACGTGAAGAAGAGAGACTTGGCCAAGGCCACATAGTGGGGTCCTGAATGCCACAATTTAGTAGTTAGTTAGGGGGAGGTAGGGGCACTGATGGGCTTTGAGTGGAAAGACATACAATGATGCTTAACCTTAGAGAGATTCAACTGGCACCGGTATAGTGGGAAATGAACCGAAAAAGAGAGAAAGGAGGTGAGGGTCTCTCCCTGACATCCAAGTGGAAAGGAATGAAATGGGAACTAGGGTGCTGGAGACACAGGGGCAGAGGCTGGGTACAGGAGATGCTGCAGAGATGGAGTAGACAGAACTTGGCCAGTTCCTCATCAGGGCCTACATGATCTGGTCCTACTTACCTCTCCCACCCCATCTCCTACTGCTCTTCCCTTGTTCCCTGCACTCCAAGTACACTGACTGCTCACCGTTGAAAATACTAACCAAGTTCCCACCCCGGTGCCATTGCACATGTTCGCTATTTCCTCTGCCTGAACACCTTCCCCTAGATCTTTGCATAGCTGATGTCTTCTTCTCATTCAGGCCTTAGCTCAAATGTTACCTCCTTAGAGAAGCCCTTCCTGACCACCCGATTGAAAAGCCACCCAGTCACTACTACTTCATCGTGCTTTGCTGCCTTCGTAGCTCTGGGCATAGTGGAAGGTAGCTTGTGTGTGTGTTTATTTATCATATACCTCCCCCAACTCATCCATCTACTAGATAGGGCTCGAAAAGAAGGTAGGAGCCTTGTCTGTCTTGTTCACCCCTATATTCTCAGCACCTCAACAGAGTCTGGCATATAGCAAACATTCAAGAATTTTTTGTGGAATGGAAGAAAGCATGCATGCACAGGTTGTAGGGGAAGGCAAGAGGGAGTGAGGAGTTACGATTGATTTGAGGATCTGAGCTGAGCAGCTGGGGAGATAAGGGAACCACCAACAGAGACAGAGCAGAGGAGCAGATTGTTTGTAGGGTATGAGCTTGGCTTGGGCCTGTTGAGCTTGATATGCATGTGGGGCCTCCAGGTGGAACCGCCCACTCATGTAGTGGGAAATACTGGCCTGAGCTCAAAGAGACAGAGACTTTGCGAATGATGTGGGGGACATCTGCACAGAGGCGTAAAACTGAAACAGTGACTATCAACAAAGTCCTTAATGAGCAAGGTGGAACAGAGAGGTGAATAATAAAGAATTTGGAGGAATTCCTGAGGTGGAGGCAAGGCTGAAGGAGAAAAGAAGTGACAGGGGACAAGGAAAGAAGGCCAAGGAGCTGTGATCAAAGAATTGAGACAAGGTCTTAGAGCATGGAGGAAGGAAGGGTTCAAGAAAGAAGATATGGCCATAGGGTTACATTCTCAAGGAGGGCGTTAAGTGAAAACCAATCATTAGTTAGGGTGCAAAGAGGCCACTGGGATGTTTCAGGGCTGGGGAAGAGGTAGGTGTGTCCAGTATGGTGTAAGCTGAGGCTGTGGGGGTCTGGGGAACAAGAGGGTAGGTAGAGACTTGGATGCCAAGCATAAAATGATATACGTATTTACAGACCCAATGTGGGAGTGCACACCCCAAGCCCTGCCTTTCTTTGGACACCCACTCTTTTTTATTTAAAAACATTTTTTTTACTCCAATAGCTTTAGGAGTAAACGTCATTTATTTGTTGTTGTTGCTGTTGTTGCATGGATGAATTACATAGTGGTGAAGTCTAGGATTTTAGTGCACTCATCACCCAAGTAGTGTACATTGTACCCAATAGGCAATTTTTCATTGCTCACCCATCCCACTCTCTTCACCTCTGAGTCTCCAATGTCTATTTTACCAATCTGTATGCCTTTGCATACCTATACCTCCCACTTATAAGTGAGAACATGTGGCATTTGGTCTTGAACTCCTGACCTCAAGTGATTCACCCACCTCGGCCTCCCAAAGTGCTAGGATTACAGGTGTGAGCCACCACGCCCGGCCACATGTGGCATTTGGTTTTCCACTCCTGAGTTACTTCACTTAGAATAAGGGCCTCCAGTTCTATCTAAGTTTCCACAAAAAATTATTTCATTCCCTTTTATGGCTGCATTATATATATTTGACTCTCAGCTTTTCACATTTTCTTTATCTACTCATTGATTGGTGGGCATTTAGGTTGGTTCCATATCTTTGCAACTATGAATTGTGCTATGGTATACATACATGTGCAGGTGTCTTTTTGATATAATGATTTATTTTCCTTTGAGTAGATACCCAGTAGTGGAATTGCTGGATCAAATGGTAGACTTACTATTAGTTCTTTGAGAAGTCTCCATACTGTTTTCCACAGAGGTTGTACTAATGTACATTCCCACCAGCAGTGTATAAATGTTCCTTTTTCACCACATCCACTCCCACATCTATTGTTTCTTGACTTTTTTACAATGGCCATTCTTGCAGGAGTAAAGTGGCATCTCATTGTGGTTTGAATTTGCATTTCCTTGATGATTAGTAACATAGAACTTTTTAAATATGTTTGTTGGCCATTTGTATATCTTTTTTTGAGAAATGTTTATTTATGTCCTTTGCCCACATTTTAATAGGATTTTTTTCTTGCTGATTTGTTTGAATTTCTTGTAGATTCTGGATACTAGTCCTTTGTCAGCTACACAGTTGGCAAATATTTTCTCCCATTCTGTGGGTTGTCTGTTTACTCTGATGATTATTTCTTTTGCTGTGCAGAAACTTTGTAGTTTAATTAGGTTCCATTTATTTATTTTTGTTTTTGTTGCATTTGCCTTTGGGGTCTTCATCACAAATTCTTTGCCTAAGCCAATGTCATGAAGCATTTTTCCTAGGTTTTCTTCTAGAATATTTATGGTTTCAGGTCAGATATAAATCTTTGATCCATCTTGAGTTGATTTTTGTTTAATATGAGAGATAAGGATCCAGTTTCGTTCTTCTACATATGGCTTGCCAGTTTTCCCAGGAACATTTATTGAATATGGTGTCCTTTCCCCAATTTATGTTTTTGTATGCTTTATCAAAGATCAGTTGGTTGTAAGTATGTGGCTTTATTTCTGCTTTCTCTATTTTATTCCATTGTTCTATGTAACTACTTTTATGCCAGTATCATGCTGTTTTTGTTACTATAGCCTTGTAGCATAATTTGAAGTCTAGTACTCTGATACCTCCATATTTACTCTGTTTGCTTAGCATTGCTTTGGCTATTTGGGCTCTTTTCTGATCCCGTATGAATTTCAGGGTTGTTTTCTCTCATTCTGTGAAAAATGATGTTGGTATTATATTTTGATAGGAATTGCAATCTGTAGATTACATTGGGCAGTATAGTCATTTTCACTATATTGATTCTTCCAATCCATGAGCATAGGACGTATTTCCATTTGTTTTTGTCATCTGTGATTTCTTTCAGCAGTTTTGTAGTTCTCCTTGTAGATATCTTTAACTTCCTTGGTTAATATATTTCTAGGTATTTTTTGTAGCTTTAATTCTTAAGTTAACTCTCAGCTTGATCACTGTTGGTGTATAGCAGTGCTTTTGGTTTGTATACATTGATTTTGTAGCCTGAGAGTTTACTGAATTCATTTATCAAATCTAGGAGTCTTTTAGAAGAGTCTTTAGGGTTTACTAGGTATAAGATCACATTATTAGCAAACAGAGATAGTCTGACTTCTTCTTTTCCAATTTGGATGCTCTTTATTTCTTTCTCTTGCCTGATTGCTCTGGCGATGACTTCTACGTCCACTCTTCTGCCCCCTAACCTGCCTTCCCTACTTCCATCCCACCCATGGGACCTCATCACACTTCCCAGAAGACCAGGAGCTAGATTAAATATAGAAAATTTTAGAGCCAGATAAGCCAATCCATTTGCAGCTCTATTCACATGCCTCACACTGGGTGTGTTCGAAGGACATGAAGGTTTCATCCATGTCATGCACTTGTGTAAACTGCTCCAGCTTTTTTTTATTAAAAGTAGAAACAGGCTGGCTGGGCACAGTGGCTCATGCCTGTAATCCTCGCACTTTGGGAGGACTAGTCGGGGGTATCACCCGAGGTCAGGAGTTCTAGATCAGCCTGGCCAACATGGTGAAACCCTGTCTCTACTAAAAAGACAAAATTTAGCCAGGCCTGGTGGCACATGCCTGTAATCACAGCTACTCAGGAGGCTGAGGCAGGAGAATCGCTTGAAGCCAGGGAGCTGAGGTTGTAGAGAGCCAAGATCATGCCACTGTACTCCAGCCTGGGCTACAGAGTGACACTCTGTAAATAAATAGAAACAGACTGGAGTGTAGTGGGACAGTTATAGCTCACTGCGTCCTCTAACTCCTGGGCTCAAGCAATCTTCTCACCTCAGCCTCCCAAGTAGCTAGGACTATGGATGTGCACCGCCACATCTAGCTAATTTAAAACAATTTTTTTTTTTGTAGAGATGGGGTCTCACTGTGTTGCCCAGGCTGGTCTCAAACTCCTGGGCTCCAGGGATCTTCCTGCCCCAGTCTCCCAAAGTGTTGTGATTACAGGCATGAGCCAGCATCCCTGGCCTATGTTAGTTTTATTGAGGCTGACTTCCTTATGGCAGTTGAGCACTGCCTCCCAGTTGCTGTTCACTAGGATGGTCTTCTTCACATCTGGCCCTCCAAGGCCTGACACTCTCTCTCCACACAGCTCATGTCTTCACATATTTCACCTGTGTCAAATGTCGCTTTCTCTAAAATCACCCTGTTAAAATGACAGGCAGCACTCTTCATCCCAGCACTTCTGATCCCCCTTCCCTGTGTATTTTTTTTCTAAAGCACTTGTCACCTTCAAACACACTATGGCATTGAATTATGTTTGCTCCTCCTTCTAGAATGCCAGCTCAATGTGGGTAGGGATTCTTATTTATTTTGTTCCCTGCTCTATCCCTGGTATCTATAACAGTGCCTGGCACATGATAAACACTCAGTAAATATTTGTTGAACCAATAACTGGCCCATTAGAAAGGACACTCTTGTATCCCAACAGACATGTGTTCCATCCTAGAACTGCCTCTTCCCTCCTAGTGACCTTGGGCAGGTCTCACTGATGGTCTATTTATTTCATTTACATCTTTTTTTTGTCTTATTTTCTCTTTCTTTTCTTTTCTTTCTTTCTTTCTTTCTTTTCTTTTCTTTCTTTCTTTCTTTCTTTATTTCTTTCTTTCTTCTTTCTTTCTTTATTTCTTCTTTCTTTTTTTTTTTTCAGGGTCTTGCTCTGTCACCCATGCTGGAGTGCAGTGGTGCAATCATGGCTCACTGCAGCCTCAACCTCTTGGGCTCAAGCCATCCTCCCATCTCAGCCTCCTGAGTAACTAGGACTATGGGTGCCCATCACCATGCCTGCCTAATTTATTTTATGTTTTGTAAAGATGGAGTCTCGCTTTGTTGCCCAGGCTGGTCTCAAACTCCTAGGCTCAAGCAATCCTCTCACCTCCCAAAGCATTGGGATTACAGGAGTGAGCCACTGTGCCTGGCCACCCACTGTTCCTGGCCACATCCCCATTTTAATTTGTTCAATCAGGAGATGAACTAGACAGTGAATCTCACCTTGGAGAGAAATTCTCCTACCCTAAGCCAACAGTGGAGGAGGAAAGGAGACAGAATTTTTAGGGCTCTGTGATAGAGAAAGGCAAGAGCTGAGGGGTGAGGAAGCTGAGGAAACAGGGGAAGGAACAAGATCTGGGAGACCATGTGAAGGAAAAGGGGCAGAAACCAGGGAGAAGACCTGGAGGCAGTGGCAGAGGCTGGGGTTGAGTCCCAGCAGCTTCCTGTTGCCTGTGGCCCACCTTCCCACACAGAGCAGCAGTGCCCTCTTGTGGGCCCTGCCAGGGCCTGGCTGTTTTGGGGCTGATGCTTCCCCTCCACACTCTAGCACCAGCTATCACAAGGGCTTTCTTTATCCAATAATTTCTTCTAGTGCTTCCAAAACTGTGCACAATGGCAAGCCCAACATAGACATCGTCTCTTCCTTTGAGAACCTGCTGCTTCACATCTATATCTGAGTTAACGCCTGTGCCACTGATATAGTTAGGCTTTGTGTCCCAACCCAAATCTCATCTTGAATTGTAATCCCCAGGTGTTTAGGGATAGACCGGGTGGGAGGTGACTGGATCACGGAGGCAGTTTCCCCCATGCTGTTCTCATGATAGTGAGTGAATTCTCATGAGATATGATGGTTTTATAAGCGAGTTTTTCCTACTCTTGCTCATTCTTTCTCACCTGCCACGTAAGACATGCATCTTTCCCTTCCGCCATGATTGTAAGTGTGTTTGCCCCTTCTGCCATTGTAAGTTTCCTGAGACCTCCCCAACCACGTGGAACTGTGAGTCAATTAAACCTCTTTTCTTTATAAATTACCCAGTCTCAGGTATGTTGTTATAGCAGTGTGAAAGCAGACTAATAACAGCCACCTACCTGGGAATCTTTCTTAGGTTTGCATGCACACCTGCTTTGTGTCCAAGCACAGCCCACATTCCACTGTTTTCAGAGCCTATGCTGTGATGGTAGGGCAGCACCAGAGTGGGGAGCACTAAAAGGGACAGGATCCCTGGCCATAACCCTGGAAGGAAAGTCGCATTTTGTAAACTTTTTTCTAGAGTAGAGGGTGCAAACCACTGAGCTATTCATGTATTCATATGTGCATGTTGAGTCTGTTGCATGTTATTTTAAAATTTTCCACCAACATTTTATTTTATTATTATTATTATTATTTGGAGACAGGATCTCCCTCTCTTGCCCAGGCTGGAGTGCAGTAATGTGATCCTATTCCCAGGCACAAATGATCCTCTCACCTCAGCCTCCCAAGTAGCTGGGACTACAGGCTCATGCCACCATACCCGGCTAATTTTTTTTTTTTTTTTTTTTTTGTGTGTGTGTGTGTGGAGACAGTGTCTCACTGTGTTACCCAGTCTGGTCTTGAACTCCTGGTCTCCAGCAGTCCTCCCACTGCAGCCTCCCAAAATGCTCAGATTACAGGTGTGAGCCACCATACCTGGCCACCAATATTCTAAAAGGGTAGATTTCACATAAAAATCTGGATTTGGGCAAATGTGGTGGTTCATGCCTATAGTCCCAGCACTTTTAGAGGCCAAGGTGAGAAGATTGCTTGAACTCAGGAATTTGAGGCTAGCCTGTCCAACATAGTGAAACCCCAGTTCTACAAAAAATACAAAAATTAGCTGGGTGTGGTGATACAAGACTGTAGTCCTAGCTACTCAGGAGGCTGAGGTGGGAGGATCACCTGAGCCCAGGAGGTGAAGTTTGCAGTGAATTGAGTTCATTCCACTGCATTCTAGCCTGGGTGAAGGGGAAAGTGTTGCTCTGATTCCCTCCTTGGCACCTGGTGGGTGCCAATTGGCTCACGAGTGACTCTCTGCCCAGAAAGCATTGCATTGGTTACCAGCCCCAAGCCACTTTCTGAGATTTTTTTCCTCATTGACTGCAGCTTCATGCAATGGAGTCCCCATGCCCATTTCTGAGTTCTGCTGTTTACGTTCCCTGTTGATGACCCTGACTGCTGACTCCTCTCCATCACTGGGTAAGGGGCATAAGCTCTTGAGATTCCCTGGAACTCCATAGCCCCGACCCTATCCCCTGTGTACCTTCATGCCAGACTGCCTTGGGCTTTCTTTCACCCATCTGCACACCCCCAGGCCTTGAGCAAGGAGCTCAGAAGCTTTGTTAAATATAGGTATAAAGCTCCTGGCTGCCATTGTCGTCATCTTTGCCTACATCAGTGTGTTCTGCTCCATCCACACCACTGGAGCCCACTTGCATGGTGCCGTCTCCCCATGAAGTCTCCATTGCAACCTGCTACTTCATTTTCTTCACTGACAATGGGCAGATGCTGGCTGCTTCTCTTTCTCCTGATGGGAGAAGAGCCCTCCAGCACCTCCCCGTCTTGGAGCTGGAGATCCCAGGTGAGGGGACCAAGTTCTCCCTATGGAGTCTGACTCCATGAGGAGACTGAGGTACCCAGAGAGCAGGGCTCGCCTGCCCAGGCTACTGACAGCACTTCAGGGATACAAACATCCAAAGCCTGGACTTTCTCTCTAGCTGCTCTTCAGAGCCTGGGAATTTTATGGCTACATAACATGGCAGAGGAAAGCCCCTTCCTTTGAGGAAGTCAAGATGAGAGGGTCTCTCTAGCTCCCTGGGCTTTGAGGTCTGGCAGGAAAGTCACAAGGCAGGGGGGACTACCATTTTTTGATGTCTACTATGTGCAAGGCACTTTGCGACCACATTCACAACTATTGCCTCATTTGGCCTTGACAATGACCTTACAAGATACAAATGATTCTTACCCTTATTTTCTGAGAGGAAAAAGAAATCAGAAATGTTAAATGTGCCACTTAAGTTCACACAGCCAGGAAATGATATAGCTAGATTTGAGCCTAGGTCTGACCACCGTCTACCCTCAGCCACTCTGGCAAAAGAGCACTAGAGACTAGGAACCAATAATCAAAGTTCGCAGCAGATTGTCAGATTTCTATGCGGGATTCCCCTACGGCCTGGTTTCTTTGAGGCAGTGGGCCAGGGAAAGCACAAGAGGAGAGACTATGGGTAGCGGGGCTGGGAATTTGAAGACACGTTCTCTGGCACCAGGGAAATGCAGCCTACTCAGGGTGGGTGGAGGTACGAGACTCAGGGCTAGAAATGGCTAGGGGTGGTGCTTGCTTTGTGGATGAGAACGAGAGGCCTGGGCAGCCTCATCATGAAATTCACTCTTACATCCAGAGGCATGGTGGAGTAGGCAGAATGAGGGACAGAGGCCCTGCTTTACACAGGAGGACGCTAAGGCCCAGCAGAAGCTCTCCTACTTGGAGCTACCTCTTCCAGACTGACAGACACTGGGAGACTGGGTCAGGGTAGCAGAGTCCAGAGCTGCAAGGTTGGGGAACTCTCTGGCCCTTCCAAGAACCTCCCTCCTCTTTATCCAAATCCTAGCAGCCATCACCTGAGTGCTGAGCCCCGTCCTCTATACCCTACCACCAGCCTCCTTCCAAGACAAGGTGGGCAGTGCTTGGGCCAGAATACCCCGATGCCTTCCTCAAGAACTGCTAGCCAGAGCATCATACTGATATCCCTTAAGCCCAGCACCGCCAGAGTGACCTCTTAGCCCATGGTCACACACAAGGGGCCTGCACTTAGTTTTCCCAAATGCAAGGGGCTGACTGGGTTCCCTGCTCTACCTCCCTTCCAGGGCCAGCCAAGACCCCCAGGTGGCAACAGTGAAGAAAAGCCAAGGCTTAGAGGGACAACTAAATCCAAGAGAGAATGAAAGGAGGTGACAGAGCAGCGGGACTGGGCAGGCCCCCCACTGTTCAGGCCAGGTAGGAGTGCAGACTTGAGTGGTGCGACCTGACCACTTACCGAGCCAGGTAGCAAGGCATGTCTGGCATTTTCTGACCCATGAGGATGCTGAGGTACCCAGAGAGCAGGGCTCGCCTGCCCAGTCTACTGACAGCCCTTCAGGGATGCAAACGTCTAAAGCCTGGACTTTCTCTCTGGCTGCTCTTTGGAGCCTGGGAATTTTATGGCCACACAACATGGCAGAGGAAAGCCCCTTCCTTTGGGGAAATCAAAATGAGAGGGTCTCTCTAGCCCCTTGGGCTCTGAGGTCAATGGAGCCAGACCAGAGTCTCCCTTAAACCACTCAGACCTCTTAGGTTGTCTTACAGGTGGCACAGGACCGCCTAAGCGTCCTGGGCTGGGACTTCACTCTTCATTCATGCCATTTAAGAAGGGGAAGGAATGGGCACCTAGCCAGGCTCATCTCTCCCTAGGATGCCTGAGGTCATGCTTGTGGCCAGGTCATGAGATGGGGTTTGCAGCTTCTGCCCAAGTTCTGGCTAACTCACCCCCTCCCTGCACCCCCCCAACCATGCCTGGTGGAAAATCCCTCTCCAAAGAGAAGAGCTGAGGCCCTCCCCGTTCCTCCTGTGGACTCACCCAAGTCCTGCTGCCAGTAAGCTGAAATTTAGCAGAGGGTGAGGTGAATGCTCAACGCTCTGAGCCCTAACACTGAAGCCTCAGTTGCAACCCCCGTCCCCATTCCCCAGCCCGTTGTCAGCAAAAAGACAGCCACACAGTTAAAAAGTGCATCTCTGGTAATGCTTTATTGATCTGAGGGATCCTGCTGCACCTGGCTCCCTACATCTCCATTCTCATCTGAAGTGCCCCTCAGGCCTTCCAGACCATTACCCCCACCCAGAGATTATAATTCATGAGAATTGATATATGTATGTCTGTGCAAATGCGTGTGTATATATATATGTGTGTATATGTATCTATATAAACACACATATATATATTAGCTGTACAGTATTTACAGGTACAAATAAAATAGGCTTGAAAATTACAGTGGTGGTTGGGACCCATCCCATTTCAGTCTACTCAGCAGATAGAAAAATAAAGCACAGTGGCCTTTGAATGGCATTTGAATTTCCATGTGAACAAAGATGGCTAGCCGGTGGGAGAGAACAGGTTTGGCTTAAGCTCCAGCTGGCTATGATAGGCCTGTCCATCTGGCTGGCCCAGGGGCCAGGTCTCTGCTTGAGAAAGGGGCTGTTGCGTTAGCCCATTACCATAGGCAAAAGGGACAAGGACACAGACCCTTGTCTCTTAACCATGCTCTGCTTTTGCTTGGCCTGGGCAGTGGCTGTGCGTGGCCAAGGGCTACACAGGACCCCACGGGGTGGCAGATAAAGCGTGAAATCCAAGTCAGGGAAAACTGGTTTCATTGGCATCTTGAGACTTGAGAAAGGAAGGTTCTCCACCCTCACATCCCAATCTATGCCAATTTGTCATGTCTGTATTAGGGGCCCGTCAGTGCCCACTCTTAACTCAGCCTCTTAAAATTCAGCATCGTATTTACACAAATGAAACAGCTCGTGGTGATTGGGGCTGCCCTGTGCTCCACCTCTGTGCCCATTCACTCCAGTCCAATTCCTCTAAAAAAGCCCCCTTTTTAAGAACCTCCTGTCCCATCTCAAAATCACCCTCACAGCAAACAAGACTGCTTGGCCTCTTAGTCTGGCAGAGACCTGGAATCACACAGTGCTGTTGACTTCTTTGTCCCTATAGGCGGGGAGCTGTGGCGGCTTCAGGCCAAGTGGTGGCCTTACGGGCAGGTGGCAGGTGGCAGGTGGCAGGTGGCAGCGGTCTTCTTGCTACTCAGGTGATTCTCTTCTCTTTTTGGGAGAGTAGAATACAGGCTTGGGGGTGAAGGGGGAGTGGAGTTGCCTAACTTCTCTTTTTCTCCCCTCTATGTGCAGAGGAGCTTTAGGAAAGAGGGCAGGACAGGCAGCTGGAGCCACCTGGGTCTAGCTCTGCTCCTGGCAGCAGCACCCAGGGGGCTTCTCTGCTCTTGGTTCCCCCTCACTCCCTTGGAGCCTGCGGGGCCTGGGTGGTGCCACCCTGGGACCAGCCCAAGGCTCACAGCTTTGTCTCAGGGCCTGCTGCCTGCAGGGTGGGGAAGGAGTCCCGGATCTTTGCCACTTCCATGGCACATAGGTGCCCAAATACTTTGTTGTACCAGTCAGGAGAACGGCCCCTAGGGAAATAGAAGAAAATAGGCATGGGCAATGGGTTTTTCCCTAGAGCCTTCACCAGGGAGAAGGAAGAAAGGACTTGTCCCCAGCCTCAGGGATCAATAGCACGAGGCAGAAAGTAGGGGCAGAGGCAGGGGAGGGGTCAGGGCCAAGAAGATTGAGCAGGCCATCCCAGACCTGGTACCTGAGGTCAGCGCGGCAGATGTGTGTGAGCCGAGAGCGGCCCAGACCACAAGGCTCCATGAGGTACTGGGACGTGAGCATGAGGGCCCGCACACCCGACTCTGGCACTGGTTGCTCAGGATCCAGGGACTGGGAGACAAGCAAGCAACCCCCACGAGGCAGGTCAGAGCGCCACATCCTGTCGGAGAAGGGACACATAGGCTCAGATTCCTAGTGCTGGTTTCCACCCCACTTCCCCGGCCCCACAACCACAATGAAGTGGCAGCTGCGGCCCCTCACCGAAGCACCACGAAGTCACGGCAGGGATGGGGTGCCATGCTGTCGGTGACATAGTGGTACAGCTCCACACCCGGCATCAGGGCTTCCAGCACCTGGGCCCGCAGCAGGTCCTCATCCCAGAGGGCCCGCTCCCGGAGAACACGATGCAGCACCACAGCTGGGGGAGCTGCCACCTCTGTGGACACTTTCCATAGCCGCAGGGGGTGCCCGTCTGGTGCCTGTGAGCCGCAGGAGTGGGGATGGGGGCAGCTGTTAGGGCTGGAGAACTCTGACTCCAGCCCTAAATCCAGGCCTCAAACTGCAGGGCCTGAGGCTCAACAGGGTAGGCTGCAGGGCTCCTCTGCTCACCCTGGCCAGACTGAGAGAGTGTGCCCATGCTCCCCACCCTCTCCCCTTCTCTCTTTTTCTGGATGTCTGCTTTTCAGCCTGTTAGACGTCATAAAGAGATGACGGGACACACATCCTCAGAGGCCTCTGAGGCCCTACCATGATAGGCATAGTGCTTGCAAGTGCAGGAAGATGGTGATGATTATCAAGGAGCTCGCCATCTAGAGCATGTACAACATAAGCTGCCCCTTACAGAGCCTTTTGTATGTGCCAGGCACTTGCCCTGATCCTACAGGGGAGGTCTTGTTATGACCATTTTTTACACAGGACACTTCAGGCTTGCAATCTTACTCAGAATCCACGTCCAAGAAAGAGCGTGGCCAGTGCCCAGAGAGGAACAGAGAGAAATCCCCTCCATCCTGGGACACGACAGAAGGCAGTAAATGGAGGAGGAACACATTCCGTTGTCGGTTCCGGACATGTAATGCCTGGGGTCAGGACAGTCCAGGCAGCAGGACCACACAAAGGTGCAAATGCAAGGATTCAGCTGGACTGTGGGGCAGGCAGAGATGGGAGCTGAGGCTATCAAAGCGGCGTCATGTCTGGAACGGGGCTTTTGGAAGGTCATTCTGGCAGGTGGTTCCTGAGAGGGCCCCTTGGTGTCATTTGGTTCTTGATTCCTTAAAGTACTTTCTCGGCTCTCTGACATTCTCCAAGGATCAGGTCGAGGCACTGCGAGACTGGGAGGGCAGCTCCTGGGCTCCCTCCTTTGGGTTTCCAGACTCCCCTTGCCTGCACCATGCTCACCCAGCCCCATAGCAGCCACTCGTGGTGTGGTACTCACCTTCCTGCAAGCCAGCTCTGTGTGCTGGGGCCCTGGCATGCTCATCCAGCCCTTGAAGCGCTCAGCAGCATCACGCAGCAGGTCCTGGACGCTCTCCTCCATGTAGAGGCTCAGGCTCACCCCCGCAGCTTGAGCCTGACGCAGCTCAGCCAGGGCTGGTCCGGGAGGGCTGAGCTCAGCTGAGCTGTAGGAGCTGCACAGCTGCAGCACCATATCCTGGGGCACCTGAGAGTGCACACACACACTGGGCTGCAGCTCCAGAGAGCAGGAGACCCCATGGGGTCTGTCAGGTTCACGTTAAAGGCAGTAGAGAGGTGCAGCTACCACAGCAAAGTAGATGAGAAACCTTGTGGGGGAAGAGGATGAGCTTGAGGGGTATGTGTCAAATTGGGTCCTATCCCTGACTTGGGGCACCAAGGTCAGACTTGATGGTTCTCTCAGGTCTGGTAAGTAGGTGCCATGGCCTGGGGTTACTCACCTGGAAAAGTTTCTTGCAGTCACTGATCATGTGCGACAGGCCCTGGGTGGCTGCCATGTTGTCACTCAGGTCCCTAGGGCCAGGCCTGCCAACCAGGCTGCGTTTGCTCTTGATCCTAGATGGGCAGAAGGTGGTTAAGAGGAGAGATGGCACAAGGGCACAAGACAAGATGGCCAACAAGCTGCCTTCCAGCTGCCAGGAAGCAATTTTGTCAAACCTGGCCACAAAACCTCCTGCCGCCTTTTGGAAGGCCCTACTCCACAGCATCCCACCGGCCCAGGGCCCCTGAGGAGTCAGGCTCACTCCTTGTGGTGAGGCTGAGACACAGCACTGCCAGCCATCAAAGGCCAAAAGTCCAATGAGGCCCGAAGTGTCTGGACCCAGCCCAGCCCTGACATGCCCTGACCCATTTCACCTGGGAGAGGGGCTATCCTTCTTAGAGACGTTGAGGTGGAAGATGGAGGGTGCCAGGCACACTGCCAGGTTGCCTGCTGTCATCTGGTTTTCCTTGGCAGAGGCAATGTCACTTAAGAAGTAGAGCAGGGTCTGTAGCACCTCCCGATTCTCATCGGGGAGCAGCAAGGTGGCAGCTTGTGCTGCTGCCAACCACTGATCCTTGGGGAGAACTGTGAGGAAGCAATAGAAAAAGAACTTTCCTTACTTCCCCAGAGGCCTTAGCAGCAAGCCTCCTGCTTCCAAGGGGGCAAAAGGCATGGCAGTCCCAAGGGGAGCAGTGAGAGGGAAGGAAAAAGGTCAGTTCTATAAGGCCTGCCTGATCTAGCTCTATTACTAACGTACAGTGTAACCTTACGTTGTTCCCCTTTCTTCCCTCAGGGCCTCAGTCTACCCTTCCATAAAATGGGTTTGGGAGCAGAACGGTCTCTCTCCAAGGGCCTTTCCAACTCCAGATAGTAACTGCTCCAGTCAGCTCACAGGTCCTGCACCAGGCTTATCTTCCACATGGCCTGAGATTCAGGGAGGCTGAGAAAGGGGCAGGTTATTGGGGGTACAAGTGGGTGACTCACGCTGGTAGATATGCAGGAAAGTGGTGGTGAGCTTGCTGGTGAAGATGGGCTCAGGCAGGTCCCGGAAATACTGCTTCAGCAGGTCAGCCACATCGTAGGCTGACTGGCCCTCATAGCAGACATTGTCAGGTGAGGTCTCATTCATTTGGCGCAGGTTCTGGATCCTGGACTTGACCCCGGACTTGCGGAAGATGCCCACCTAGTCCATGCAGGGGAGGGAGGGAGGAAGGCATGTATGAGTAGGAGGGAGACTGTGAGGCCAGTCCTGGGTGGAGTGTCGGGAGCATAGGCCACCCCAGACTTCAAAGCCTATCAGGCTTCCTGAGGGGCAGGGTAGGGAGACAAATGGTAAAACCAAATAAAAGGATTTTTACAGCTTCAGGGCCAACGAGAAAGACACTTTTGTGGAGACGAGTAGGAAAAGGTAGATCAAGGCTAACTCAGGCTCCCAGAAGACCAGGACTACAAAGCCTCGGCCAGAAAGAAGGTAACACAGAGCTGGGCCTCAGGAGTAGAAAAGAGTTGCATCCTTTCTGGGCCTTCCTGAGAACAGCAAAGGCCTCTGGTGGACCAGCCCAAGTAAGGGGGAAGGCCAGAGCAGTTCTCCCCAGCTCCTCAGCCTTTTGCCCAATGCTCACCACCACCCCACCCCCACACCATCTCCCCACACAGACTGCCCCAAGAGGGCTCACTTGGTCCAGGCACTGGCTGCGCAAATAACGCATGGCTTGCTGAATGCTCTGTGGCAGCGGCTGGCCCGTGCGCTGCAGGTGGATGAGGGGTGGCACCCCAAATACGTGCTGTCCCCGATAGTCTGGGGTCTTGTTCCTCCTCATGAACTTGGGCATTGACCTGTTTGGGAGAATGACAAGTGATCAGAGAGGGGGAACAGTTTGGAGACTCTGCCTGCAGTCTCGAAGGATCAGGTAGGGTGAGGAGGGTAAGGCACACACCACAGCCCCAGAGTCAACACTCATTGAGCATCTGCTTTGGGCCCAGCCCTAAGGAGTCACAGAGGAACACAGAGAGCTCTCAGTCTGACCAAGGAGATAACTGTGTCAACAGGCAGTGACAACTCATGTGGCCAGTAGGAGGCCAAGAACTTAGGGGAAGCCCCATTGAGGGAGGGGAACTGTACCTAGCGGGTTAGGGAGGGCTTCAGAGAGGACGTGGTAACTCAGCAGGCTCTTGAGGGATAGGAAAGCGTTGTCCCAGAGGAGAAATGGGGAAAAGGCATTCCAGGCAGAGAGCACACCACGAACAAAGGCAAAGAGGCAGGAAAAAAAGCATAGCACGTTCACGGAAGGATGGCTGGTCTCACTGATCTGTAAGGTGGGGTTGCTTAGGAGCGGTGGGCTAAAGAGCCAGAAGGATGGAGCAGGACCAGAACAGGAAGGAGTCATGGTGGAAGGGAATCTGGACACTGGGGAGCCAGAGAAAGGTGTTTATCTGGAGAGTGACAACCGCAGCTGCATTTTAGGACAATCTCACTAATTACAGCATGGAGGTTGGGATGGAGAAGATACAGCTAGAGGACCTCAGGTCCTCTGCCCTATATTCAGCCTCACCTAGTCCCTCCAGCCTTCTGGTATATCACACCACTCCCCTGCCCTGTGGGCTCTGCCTGCCTGCACCCACCTTCTGGGCTGATCCTGCCCAGGGCCGTGGACCTGAGTCAGCAGCTCCCCACCCTCCATGGCCCAGGAGCCACTCACCAGACCCAGCCCTGCTTGTGGGGCACAGTGTACTTCTCCATGAAGGCAGTGAGCCGTAGCAGCGAGCCCTTGTGCAGGAGGTTGATCTGGCCTGCAAACTGCCGGTTGATCTCCAGGGACTCCGAGTTGAGGCTGGGCCGATGGGAGTTCTGGAAGCTATGCCAACGGAGCTTCCTGGTGGGGGGCGGGGGGCAGGGGTGAGAGGGGTGGAGAAGCCCAGAGGAGCAGGTTTGGCTAAACCTTAGAAAAGATTGTGTGTTCTTCTGGTCCCCATTTTTCTCACCAAAGAAAAAATGCAGGGAGCTGGGAATACTTTCAGCGCTGCTACTGAGGCCCCAGGGTAGAAAACGCTTGGACTCAGCTTCCTAAGGGCCAAAAAGTTCTTGGGGAGGCTGGCACAGAGCTCAGGCCCATCTAGGGCCAACAAGCGGTGCAGCCCCCTGCCCATTCCAAGACTACCGTGGAGGGGCTGCTCCAAGAAACCCCAATGGGCAAAGCTGGGGACCAGAGATCATCTCCTCTAGCATCCTCCCTCACTTTACAGAGGAGGAAACTAAGGTCCAAAGAGGAGATAGATCATCATTTTCTTAAGGGCACAGCAGGGGCAGGGTCTGAACCAAACTGTCTGGATTCCCAAGTCCTGTACCCTCTCTCCTGAGCTGGCTGTGAGGGGATAATGCAGCCCCCAGGCACTTGAGGCTCATGACTAAGAAATCAGCTTCAGAGACAGAGAGAGAACAGGAGCCCCTACCCCCGCCCCATCCCAATGCAAACTCTCACCTGCAGGGTCTGGTAAGTGAGGCCCCAACACCTGAATCCCGCCGTTCACGTGGCATTGATGCCTGGAGTCCAGCCAGGGGCCCTGCGGCCTCCGCCTCATTCATGGAGTTCCCACTACTGTCAAGTTCGCTGGAGGAGGCCACAGTGTCAGAAATGGAGTGTCCTTCTTCCACAGACAGGCTAGAGGCAGAGGTGGGCTCCCCGCCTGAATGTGCCTCCTGCTCACTGTCCCGAGCCGGGGCCGGGGCCGCGGCCTGAGCCTCTTCCTGTGCCAATGGCTCAGCTTCTGCCGGAGCCTGAGCCGGAGCCAGGACTGTCGGTTGGACTTCAGCCTGAGCCCAGGCTGGGGACTCTCTGTGGGCCAGAACCTCCATCTGGCCCAGAGCCTCAGCTTGGCCTTTGACCTCAACTGTGGCTATTTCCATTGATGAAGTGGCCTGCTCCTCTTCCTCATCTCCAGGCCCCAGGTCTGGGTACATGGCCCGAGACCACAGCTCTACTCGTTGCTGTAGCCCCCACACATGCTGGAGGATGTCATCTAGGTGAGCATAGCTGCCCCCACTCTCCTCATCATCCTCATCTTCAGCCTCAATTCCAATCAGTACAGGCTTAGCTGGGTACAGCTCAGGCAAGTTGTCATACGTGCTGGCATGGCTGCCCGTTGAGCCACAGGAGCCCCGGCGCCCCTCACAGCCCCAGCGCCTACCTGGCTGCCAGTCTGCCAGGCGGTGTCCGTCCTCAGGACACAGGCTCTCGATGGACAGGGAGCGAGGGAATGTTCCTGGTTTGTGGTCCCCGGGCACATGCACCAGGTAATCACCCCGGTGTGTCCGCTGAAGATGACGGAACGAGGCCACAGGCCAGGCCTCCCAGGCCTTCCGAGTGTCGGTACCACTGCCACCAGCTGAGGTGGCAGCCCGGTTCTTGGGCCTGTAAAATCCAGCCGAGAGGAAGCTACGGCAACTGCGGAAAGATGAGGCTTTGGAGGCCTTCTCTGAGGCGGCTGGACTACGCTCGGGCTCTGCTTGCCGGCTGCCACTCTTTTCCTTCCGCCTCAGAGACTCAAGGTGCTTGAGGAAGCTACGGTTACGATGGCGCTTCTTGGCTTTGTCCTGGGGACCCTCCTGGCCCTGGGTGGGGCTGAGGAGGGACCGATCATTCGGGGTGGGGGCACGGCCTGGCAAGGGCAAGTCTGCTGGCTCGGGTGGTAGACTCACTGTGATGACTGGCAGAGAGGTGGCACTAAGCTCGGTGAGGACGCTCTCACAGCTTGAAGTCACTGGCAGCCCAGGGCTCGGTGGGGCCAACAGATCAGAGGGCCCCACAGGAGACCAGCGCTTACTTTCCTGTTGGAAGGCCCAGTGGCTACCAATGGTACACTGCTCTTCCTCTTCCGAGTCTTCATTCTGGGAAAGGCACGGCAGGGTCAGGTCAGAGAAGCCCAGGCCACAAGTCCTTGCTTGCACTTCACTCTCTGCTTCCAAACTCTTGGGCGACTATGAGGTGAAGGGTCCTGCTTTCTGGCTGAGAACATGGCCTAGGTGGGGGGAGCTAGCTCTAGGAGTGTCAGAGGAAGCCAGGAGTCACAGACAGAACCCAGATGTGTGGTAACGGTAATGCTCAACTCATTAATCTAACCCCCCTTCCAATTTTACAGATAGGGAAACAAGCCTACAAACCAGAAGCCACTCGCCCAAGGTCAATGACATGCATTAAGTCAGTGACAGACCTTCCCAAGCTCTAGGCTGTAGTCTTGGATTAGAATCACAGAACACAGAGCTGGAGGGAATTTGAGATATTCTAGCTCATCTCCTTCTTTGCAAAATGGAGAAACTGAGGCCCAGAAGGGAAGGGGTTTCCCTGAGGTCACTCAGTAACCAGTGGCAGAGCTGAGATCAGGCCCCACGGGCCTCCTGTCTCATAGCCCAGGGCTTCAGTAACTTGCCTGCCCCACCTGACTACAGGCCTCTGTAGCCCCCGTAAAAAAAAAAAAAAAAAAAGCAAGAAAGCTCGTTTCCAGGAAAGAATGGGGTCATAGATCTCCTCCATCTCTACCCCTAGCTGGTGAAAGGCACTGCTCTGGACATCTCAGATTCCTGGGATACTTGAGCTAGTTTTACAAATGGTTTACATGTGCCCTGGGTTTCCTTATGGTGCCACAGACCCCACGCTTTGCCATGACTCACCTGCTTGCTTTGAAAATGAACCTCCAATTTCATCGAGGCACAACTGTTCAAGGTCATTAGCCTCCTGCAACAAAATGGAAGTGTCCACCCAAGTGTCCCAATCCCCAAAGCCTGGCAGAGGTGACCAAGATGGGCCCACTACTTCCATGCCCAAGCCATCAAAACTTCTTGCAAGCTCCAGTGTTTTGTGAAGGTTTAAGCACCAGACACAATGCTGGGAAGATTATGGCCTCTGCCCTCCAGGAGCTTACAAAGAGAGTGGGAATAAACCCTACAGAAATGGGACACGTTCAAGCGCAGAATAGACAGAAGGCACAGCAGACAAACACGGAGAGACAAGCAACTTCCATGAAGGAGGGATGCAATCAGAGAAGGCTTCCTGAAGGACACAAATGGGATTTTGAGGGTGAGAGAAGCAGGGACTCTTATCCCAAGCTTACACAGGACCTTGCAGGTACACAGTCAGCAAACAGACCAGTGTGGGCATGAGACCGGTGGCGCTAAGGCTAATGAGCCCAGCTTGCAAAGGGCTTTGGGTGGTATGCTAAAAAGTCTTTGCATTTTTGTCTTTAGGTAGTGACAAATTTTAAGCAGAAAGAACAACCATTTGGAGCTTTTACAATGCTGACGCTGGTGTATCTGGATGGATCTGGGAGTCGGGTGAGGGAACAGGGAAAGGAGAGCTATCAAGACTAAAGCCAGTTAGGCTGAAGCCTTGGGATCAATCTAAGCAGAAGCCATAGTTTGGCCTCAAACAGGGGCCAAGCTGGTATCAGTAGAAAAGGACTGAAGCAGAGGAGTATTTGGGGGATATAACTTTAGGAGAAAAGAAACAAGGCCAGATCTTGGCTTTCTAGCTGGAGTGACTGGGTGGGTAAGGGTGTCACAAACACAAAGAACAGAATAAACAATGTGGCTGCAGAAGATGAGCTCTAAGCTGGGCTCCTCCTCTATTAGAGGGTACAAGGGATGTTTTTTTTCCACAAGGAAGCCCCAAGCTGGGCCCTTGGCTTCCCAGGCTTGGCCCTCAGCCCACCTACCTACACAGGGCCCCCAAAGAGTCCTCGTCCAGAAAAACGTGGTTTTTCTTCACAGAGCCAATATCCAGGGGAAACGAACCTTCTGTATGGCAGAGAGAAGTAAAGATGAGTCCAGTGGTAGATCACAAACTCACCCTCCACAGCCCTTGAGCTGGAAGGAAAAGGCCAGGAAGGAGGGGGAGCAGGAAGACAAGAGGCAAAGCAGAAGGAAAAAACCCAGGAATAAAGGAGGGTGCTCCAGGAGTTCAGGGGAAAGTTCGGGGAGAGGCCTAGAAGGCTGAGCTGGACCCAAGAATCCCTCCAGTCAGTGAGGCAGGTCCATGAGGGTAGCAGGCCCAAGACCCTGGGTGGCTGCCAAGAGCCCAATATAGGTTCCCCTATTCCCCTTGAATCCTGGGCTGATCAGGCAGGGAAACTTCTCTTTGGCCCAAGGTGAACTTGGGGGAGTAGGGTGGGAGCAAGGACAGAAGGGACAGGATAGCACAGTAACCAAACAATACCTTGCATCCTCCTGTGGCCCACAGCAGTAGGAGCCCACTCCCTGGAACTTAGGGAGGGGAGAGGGGAAAGAAAGGAGTTGGGAAAATAAAAGAGAGAATCTGAGAAGTCTCACAGCTCTCTACGTTACTGGTGAAGCAAGCCCATGTGTTCCTTTACTCATTCAACTAATGAGTATCTAATTGAGCATCGACTTTCTGCCAGGCACTTGAGCAAATCATACAGCATACAACAGTGAACACAACAAAAATGGTTCCTGTATCCACGGAGTTTACACTCTTAAAGGAAACAGATAAGAAACAATACTTAAAACCAAGATGGTGCAGTTACAAATGTCACGGAAGACAGCAGCCAGCGTGATAGTGTAAAGGGAGGCTGGTAGGGGTGGGGACTGCTTGTAGAGAGGTGGTTAGCAGAGAGCTTTCTGAAGCAGTGACATCCGAGCTGAGTCCTGAAAGATAAGAAGCAGCCAGCTGTGCAAGGAAACTGCAAAGAGAGTTCCAGGCAGGAGGAACATCAGCATCAAGACTCTGAAGAGGGAAAGAGTTTGGTGTGAGCAAGTGTAGGTAGAGAGGAGCCCTGTGAGCAAAGGTAAGAGAATCAATGGAAGTTGGAGAATGCAGCCTGGCAGGCCAGAGCAGAGCATCTGGGTATATTTCATTCTGAGTGTGCTGGGAGGCCATGGGAGGGGTTGGAGCAGGAGTGACAGTCAGACCTATGGCCAACAGGAGCCCTCCGGCTGCAGTGTAGACATGAGAGTACAAGAGCACAGGAGGCTGGTGAACTGGCCCAGGTGAGCCACGACACTGGGTCACCCCAGGCTGTGGCAGCGGAGAGAGTAAGAAGTGGACTGATTCAGGATACATTCTGGAGGGAAAAAGGTCTTGCTGAGGGGTTAGAAATAGAAGTTGGGGACGAGGAGGAATTAAATTAAGGATGACTCCTAAGTATGGGGCTTGAGCAAGTGGGTAGATGGTGGTACCATCAGGAATTGGTTTTTAGACCTGTTTAATCTGAGACGCCCGTCAGACATCTGAGTAGAGACTGAACTGGCAGCTGTGAATAGATGAATCTGGAGCTTGGGAATAAGGACTTGACATTTGGAAGTCATCAGAATATGGATGGTACTTAGACAAAGATCTCATGAGAAAGAAATGTTGAGAGAAGACGGCCCTGGACAGAGCCCTGGGATATCCTAATCTTTGCATATCAGTTAGAGGAAACAGAGTCAGCTAAGAAGACAGAACGGCAGCCAGAGAGGCAGTCAGGAGAGAGGGGTGTTCCAGAAGCCAAAGGAAGGAGTGGCCAGAGGCACCGCATGCTACTGAGCGATGGAGCAAGATGAGGACTGGGAAGTGGCCACTGAATGTGACCACATGGAGGTCACTGGTGAATTGACCAGGCAAGTTGACCAGGCGAAGTGGAGGTGAAGCCGGGGTGCAGTAGGGGTATGGGAAGAAAAGGGGAAGGGAAACAGCGAGTGTGAAGAACTCTAGAAAAACACAAAAATGAAGAGAAATGAAGAAAAACAGAGAAATGAGGCCATCACTGTGGGGCAAGTGAGGTCAAGGCTGGGCCACCAGGGTGTACAACTCCAGGCGGCATTCTTCACACCGTGTGTCCCTATGTGGCGTCCTCAGGAGTGGTACCACGTGGTGACCCTGGTTAAGACAAGGTACTTTCAAGGCATGGGCAACAGCAGAGTGGTGGCAGTGGTGAGAGCAATCCCGTAGAGAGATGATGCAGGAGAGAAAGGTGCGACTGCAGAAGAAAAGTCCCTGAAAAAAATCGGAGCAGGGCTAGGAGACACTGCTTGTGTGTAGTTAGAGAGAGAATCTGACATGCCCTATTTAACAGAAGGAAAACTGAGGGGTAAGGAAAGTTTTGGAATGGGGGAGGGGGAACAATTGAGCGGCCTTACCTTCAAAAAGCTGCACATACTGAGGAAATCCTGTTGCTCGAAGCCACTCACATGCTCTTCTGGCCTCGGCTTCTAAAACAGAACAAGGGAAAGAAACAGGCAGGGAAATGGGGTTAGGAGGGTGCTGACGCCAAGGCCGTAGGTGTATGCTGCCCACTCGCAGTAGGCAGGCATGTTTCATTCTGGTGATCCAGCAACGGCAAGAGAAGGCCAGAGGGCCTGGCACGTTTGCTCCAGGTCATAGCCAGCTAGGAGGCCCTCTGCTCCCTAAGCCCTACTCTCTGGGCATCCTGGCCCTGGCTTTCTTCAGCCTCATTTCTGCCTGTTCCAAACCCCTCCCAGTCTCCCACCCTCTGCCCAGGAACCAGGATAATCTGGAGTCAAGAAGGCCTGCTGGGATAAGCCACAGCTGTGTCCTCCACCCCTGAGCCTTTCTGAGGAAGCCACCCCCTTCCAAGACCCTGGGTAGACCACCTTAGTTGAGGCAGGAAATAGGAATGTTCAGCCGTAACTACCTTTCTTTCTCATCATCGGATCTAACGTTCTTCAGCACTTTGACAGCCAAATCTCATTTCACACACACAATAACCAGTGATGGCTTTGCTATCCCCATTTTACAGATATACAAACAGGCTCAGCCTATGGTCTCACAGTGGACAAGGCATCAGTGCCAGGGTTGGAATCCCAGCTGAGTCGGACAGCAGCTCCCCGACACTCGTTCCAGTCCTTCCTCCTGAGGGAGCTTCCCAGTACTGCCCCAGCTCTCGTGGCCTATTTGTGGCATCGTGCAGTGCTGAGTGTCATGAAGACAGTGCTGGCCTGTCAGGGTCTTGGGGGGCCATGGCTAGGTCAGCCTGTTGCCTCTTCTGGCACAGAGCTGGGCACCCCTGCCAGCACCAACAGTGATGTGCAGCTGGACTGAAGCCACAGAGGAGGCGCTCCTAGTCAGGGTAGACCGAATACCAGCAGCAAAGCCTTGCCCCGGGCAGTTATTTGCTCCCCACCTAGGTGGTGCCGAGATGAGTGGAGCTGGGGCCACGGGACCTGGTATCGCAGGGTTGGCGGGGGAAGTCAGCTGGCTTTAACAGAGCTGATCTGGCCATGGAGTCCTGCCCCCAACACGTCCTCCACTTCCTTAGCACCTGTGGCCACAGTCTCGCCTGGCCTCCCTGACCAGAGGACTCTAAGGAGACTGGTGAGGTTTTTCCAAGACAGGAAGTGCTCTCTCTTCCCAGTGCTCACTCACAAGGAAACCCAGGATGAAATCCTATCAGCTAGACAGGTAAGATGAAGGATAAAACAGTATTTCAGAGATGCTGGGTAAGTAGACAGGGAAAGAAGTGTGGGGAGAGTTAGAAGTCAGTCAGAAAAAGTAATGGGCTCCTTTAAAAGTCAAGGGTCCCACACTGATGAGGGTTTGAGGGGAAGAAGAGAGGGCTCTGCAGCTCCTGGAGCCCCTGCGGGTTTTGGGGGCAAACAGGGGTACGGGCAAGGATGACCACCTGTGCGTTTCTGTGAGTGCATGCAACAGGTCAGTGCCCACCCCAGCATCTGTCTCTACATGTAGCTGTAGCCACATTTGCTCATGCCCATGACTCAGTGAGGATCACTGTGGGTCCGTGCACCTGAATATACCCACAGGCACCTCAGTCTGCGCATGCACCCACCTCTCTCTCTGCCTCTCTCTCTGTCTCCCTGTCTCCCTCTCTCTCTGCCTCTCTCTCTCGCTCGCTTTCTCGCTCTCTCACTCTCTGTCGTCTTTTTCACTCCCAGTGTGTGTGTGCACACACGTATGTTTTATGTTACTGCAACTTCCTAACCTAAGACAGAGATCTAGGAATCGCCAGGACCTCTGAGGGGAGGCCTGGCAAGTGTCTGACAGAGCCCTGCTGGCAGTACCTCCACCTGTCTGGCAGGGGGCAATGCAAGCGTGTTAAAGGATTCCATCTTCCAGGCCAGGATCTGGGTAGTCTGGGTGATACAAGACCAGCCCAAACGGACTGCACAGCTGAAGTAAGACCAGCCCAAAGGGAGCCTTTAAGGAACATGGTTCTGCTGCTGGGACAGCTGAGCTGGCTGCGACAGCCACTTCCCTGTCCCTGTTCCTGTCACACCCCTGGGATGAGACCCTTTCCCCATCTCAGCGCCCATCCTGGCAGCCAGCTCTGCTTTCCTGTTATTAGGACAAAAGGGAGGTGCCAGAAGATGGACCAGGTTAGGACTTTCAGAGAGGCGGGCACAGGAGCGGACAGTGGCCCCTAAAGGGTCACAAGTGTGGCCACCCGAGGAAGGGGAGCAAATCTCTAGGGTAGACCTGCATGCTAGGAACATACCCTTAAAATCCCACTGCAACCCTCAGTTACTCATGGCTACTGGAGAGGAAAGGACAGATGCACTTCCCACTTCTGATGCTAAGCATTGGCCCTAGCTGGGGGGTGGCAGAAGGGGACCATCCCACTCAGGTCAGGGCCGAGTTATTTCATGACTACCTAGAGCCCTGTAGCCCCTTGCCACTCAAAGTGTAGTCCCAGACTAGCAGCATCAATATCACACGGGAGCTTGTTAGAAATGCGGAATCCCAAGCCCCACACCCAGAACCAATACATTTAACAAGACCCTTGGGCAAACACATTAAAGTTTAAGAAGCCCTGGTCTAAATCACAGTGCTCAGTGATTCTCAGCCCTGGATGCACATGAGAATCAGCTAGGAAGTGTTTTTTAAAAAAATACCAGTGCCCGGGGCCCCTTCCCCAGAAGGCTGACTTAATTGATCTGTGGTGCCACTCTCCACACTGGTATTTTTGAAAAGTTATAATATGAGGCCTACTGAGGCCCAAGAGACTTTTCGAAGCTCATGCAGAGAAAAGTGTCACAGCTGATCTTTTCATTCCATGTTCAGCTTTCTTTGCCATTGCATTATGCCACCTGCCCTCATGCCAGCCAAGCAAGGAGCTCAGACTCAAAGGAACCAACCCAAGCCCCCAGGCTATTTTCCTGTTCCTTCTGGTCTAGTGGAGTCACAAGCCAGGGTTCAAATCCTGATGCTGGCAATCACTAGCTCTTTGACTTTGGGCAGGTTGTATAAGCTCTCTAGGTTTCCATCCCCTCCTCTGTAAAATAGGAGCCATTGTATCCACATCTTTTTTTGGATGTTTATATTATTTATTTTTCACATTTATGGGGTTTTCTTTGGGGTCACTCTATCACCCAAGCTGAAGTGCAGTGGCGCTATCACAGCTCACTGCAGACTCAAACTCCTGGGTTTGTGCGATCCTCCCATCTCAGCCTCTTGAGGTGTGGTGTGGTACATGCTAGGACTATAATAACATGCACCACACCACACCTGGCTGATTTTCTTTTTTTTTTTTTTTGTAGAGATGGGGTCTCACTATATTGCCCAGGCTGGTCTCCATCTCCTGGCCTCCAGTGATCCTCCTGTCTCCCTGTCTCAGCCGCCCAAAGTGCTAGGATTACAAGTGTGAGCCACCACACCCAGCCAGCATCCACATCTTATAGCTACTGAGAGCATTAAATAAAATACTGGAGAAAGTAAAAGCCCCTGGCACATAATACCAAGCACTCAACAAATGTGTTCCACCCCAACGCTGACTCTGAAGGGTCCCAAAGAAAAAGAGGAAACTAGAGAAAGAAGCCCAGCTGCTGTGTTCCCTTGTGGGTCCAGACAATTGCTTCGCCCAGACTACTGTCAGAATTGCAGCCAAATGGCTGAGGGAAGTGAGGTTAGGAGGCAGAAGTTTCAAAGAGGTTACAATTGCTCCAAAGACAAAGGAGCAAAGGAGTTTGGAGTAGGGCTACAGACTGAATTCCCCACCAGCCCTCCTCAGCAGGAATCTAGAGAATGTAATGGGTTATTACCAAACAGGATGTCAGGGACATTGGCTCCCCACAATACACTACCTCATGGAGGGCTGGGAGGCCCCAAGGCTCCCTCCCAGATGGAGCAGTCAGGGACATATGTCTTGGTGATTAAGGGCTGAACTGAGATGCTCTGCCTTGTCCCTCCCACTCATCTCAACCTGCCCAGGCTGAGGCCAAGAGCGACCCCACCCCCACCCCCACCCCAGTAGACTCAATTCACCTGGAGCTGGAGCCCAGGTGGCCCAGACTGAAGAACGGCTTATGTATCCGGCAGGGAGAGTGACACTGGGCAGGCTGAGGTGAGTGAGGTAGGAATGTCTGTGGCCCCTTGCCCTACCTCTGTATGCAGATGTGCAGATTCCAAGGCATGGCTGCCATCAGTTTTAATGGCTACATTCTGCAGGCGGTGCATGCTCTGGCCAAAGTTAAGGTGATGTGCCAGGATAGGTCAGTAACAGCAGTCAGCTGGCACAAACTGGATTCCACTGAGACTTAAGCTCAGACCCTCCCTGGGGGAGGTGCCCAGCTGATCCAGGCTGGGAGAGTCAGGGGAGAGGGCATACTAGAAAGCTCGAGTCCAATCAGGCGTCACAGCCAAACCCACAGGTCTCCTGGAGGGAGCACCAAAGAAGGAAAGGCTGAGCAGCAGCACATGTTTTCCGAGGTCAATGATGGTATCTGCACCTACACTTACACAGGCCATGTCCCAGAGACAGCACAGAGGAGTCTTCTATGCCGAGAAAGATGCAACTAGGAAAAAAGCAGGCCTTCAGGTCTTGAAAAACACTCAAGGGTGGGGCTTATGCACCCAGGAAAGGGGCAGCAACATTTCTCACTGGGAGATGCAATAATGCCCAAAGATGGTCACTAAGTTGGAAAAAAAAGCTTTTTTCTAATCAAGCCAGCTTCCATGCTTGCCACTGAGTCATCTGAGGCAACTCGTGTCATTCTCTAAGCTTTGGTTTCCAAGTGTATACAGTGGGGACTAATGACTTTACCGTCTACCGCTGTGGTTACCTTAGAGATCTGATCAGGCTTTTGCTGGTTTTGAAAGTGTCTATATAAAATTTATCATTAACGAAGGCTATTTTTGTTAAGATGAGCTGAGCTTTGTACCCATCTAGTCTTTAAGACACAGTTCAGATTGTGTACCAGTTGCAAAAAGGTCAGAGAAAAGAGCCAGGAGAAAGAGAGAAGGCAGCAGGCATTTAGACTACAGGAAGTAAGGCCTCAGCCAGCCAGTGTCACTAACCCCACTCACGGGCTGGGTACCCCCTCTTCACGCCACTACGAGGCAACCTGAGTCCTTGTACCTTCTGGTCACTCAGTGGGTCATAAGATAGCTGCCCCGGCCCTGGGTTCAGCCTGCTCATGCCCAATCATAAAGACCAGCTCAGGCATGGGGACCAGGCGGGAAGATACAGGACTCAAGCAATGGATGAATGTCACAGGGACCTAGATGAAAGCATCCTTTATTACTGCTGGAGCTCTTGGGTGTCCCGTCCCATTCCTCCTTCACCTCTCAAACCTGGCTGCACATGAGAATCTCCTGGGGAGCTTTTACTAATGGGCCCCACGCATGACTAGTTAAATTAGACTCTCTGGGGATAGGGTTCATTTTTGTTTGCTTGTTTTTGAGAGCTCTCCTGGTGCTTCTAAAGTACAGCTGGAGATGAAGACCACTGCCCTAAACAGAAAAGGCCTGCTAAAAAGCCACAGGTATAGGTCCCTGGAAAATTCTACCCAGAGGCCAGTCACAGGCCTGTTCTACTCACAGGCCCACATTCTCCTAGGCCTGGGTGCTGGAGCAGGAGAGAGTGGCCAGCATCAATGTGAGTGCCTGTGATAGCTGGCGGAAGGCAGGTGGTGGGTGTCTGTGAAGGTCGTTCAGTTAGCTGGCCTACTCCCTAAGGTGACTTTAAACATGTGATGGCCTCCTTTACCTGACTTAGCTTCCTATTTGGAAAAGCAACTCCTCCGTGGCCCTCGCCAGAGGATGGGGGCGTCCGAAACAGGGTCCGCTCTCCACGTTGGTCTCTCCCACCTTCAGTGAGTACAGCGGGAAAAGCCAGTGTCCTAAGCAGCGGAGAAAGACCCAGGATGCCACTGTCTATGTGACAACCACAATTCCCAAGGCAGGCTCTGTGAAGCTGGTCCCTCAAGGCAGGGCTGGGAGACAGGCAGGGGGTCACCTACCACTGCAGGCCCTGCTACTGCTGCTCAGAAATGCTAGGCCCCAGCAAATCGCTTGTCAGATCATTCCTTTTGGTTGCTACAAGGACCATTTCCTTTGCCCACTCTCCAAATCTAGAGAGGGACCCCCTCTCAAGGAGAAGGTGCTGGCTTTTTGGCAGAGGGCTTGTATCTCAGAAGCTACCACCCTCAGCATGTGGCTCCAACTGCTCTGAGCAGCTCCTTTCACCGTCCCTTAAGGAAACACTAAGGGACCCAGGCCAAAAGAAGCTTGCCCACCAAGCCTTGAGCCCAGGGGCGCTGTTTCATTTGAATTTGCACAAAGCTACCCTCTAGGTTGGCAGTGCCCCTAGCGGAAGTGCTGCAATGGGTGGCTGAATGGCTATGCTACCTCTCTCCCTGGAGGACAATGGGAGAGGGACCTGCATAAGGACCTGTACTAAGAGCTGTCAGGGATTCCAGGGCCGCCAAGACTTTCCCTCCTGACCTTGGAGCAGACATGCAAGGGGGTCTGCAATGCCCTATCTGCGGGGCGGTCCAGTACACTGGCGCCTCTCTCTGCTCCTGCTGCTCTTCACTGGAATCACAACTCTAACTTGATTCTTACAGAGGGAGGCACAGGGAGGAAAGGAGACAGGACCAAAATAGCTCTCATCCCACATTCCAAACCTCACAGGAGGGGCACCACAGGAAGGGCACCACAGGAAGGGCCACTGTATTTCACCAGCCTAGCTTGGCAGTGCTGGACCCTGGCTGGCTTCTGGCTTGTTAGGTCACCGGGCAGAACTCAGGGCCCTGCTGCACCTGTTCAGATGCCAGCCTCAGTCTCGGCCGGGGCTACAGCTGGATGCCAAGTTCCGGGCCCATGCAAGCAACGCGTCTGGAGCCTCCCTGTCACAGATGAGGCACCACCAAAGCAAACAGCCCAGGAGAGGCCCCTAGGACAGGGTGGCAGGAAAAACAAGCCACTGAATCTTTTGGGTGGCCAGTGGCAGGTTCAGGTGTGTGGTTCTACTTTCTATGTAACATCCCTATCAACACTGCACACCCCAGAAAAAACTTCTAGTTTCTACTGCAGGGATTTTCAAGCAAGGACAATTTTCCCCTAGGGGACATTTGGCAAGGTCTGGAGACACTTTTGGTCATCTCTACTGACGGGGGTCGAGGGGTGAATGCTACTAGCATCTACTCAGTAGAGGCCAGGAATGCTGCTAAACACCATACATCACACCAGACGGCCCCAGACAAAGAAAGGTTGACTCCAGATCTGAAGCGTGAGACTCTGAGCGTTGGCCTCTGCCTTACCCGGGGCCTCAGGCCGCTCTGGGCAGCTCACCCTCCCCCCAGGATGTCCTGGGGGCTGAAGGGAAGAATGGATGCCACATTCAGTGGTGGTCCCTAGCCTTTGCACACTGTGGACACCTTGCAGGAGCAGCCAGGAAGAAGTGGCAGTTCTGGTTTGGCATTTTATTTAAAAATGGAAGTTACACAAGAAACCCCCAACTGTGGTTCCCCACTCCCCTCCGTGAAGCAGTGGCCTGAGTTCCTGTGTGCATTTGTAAATGAGGGATAGTCACAAGGACCCTGAGGTTAAACCAGACGTCAGGCCCACTGGGGCTGCTGGAGAATTTGGGTCCAGAGGCGGCCCAGCCTGTGGGCTCCTGGGCTTGTGCTTGATGGGCAGGACCAAAGTAGACAGCTGACATTCCTGCCTGGCCCCAGGTTTCCCTATGACAGGGAAAGTCAAAGCTGCCACCTGCTCTGCTGCAGTTGCTCCATTAGTTTTCTTGCCCCCAACCCAGTCCCAGGTGCTCTGACAAGGTCATGGTGCCCGGGAAAGAGACAGGTGTTTCAATGAGCCATGTGCTACTCTGCCATCTCCAGTCCCTGGCCTAGAGACAAATGATGCCAGCCAAACTGGTCTGGGGCAGATTAGACCAGCAGTGACTGCTCTCCACTGTGGTTTGAGTGGAAAGTATTGGACTGAAGGTCAGGTGAACTACCTCTGGCCTTAGCTCCACTAGCAACGTGCATAACCTCAGGCAAGCCATTACCTCTGTTTGAACATCAGTTTCCCCAGCTCCTAATGGCCGTTCCCCAAAATCTAGAGCTGCAGCAGAGACGTGTGTGTGAAGGGTAGTGGCTATCTCCGTGTGGGGAGCTGTCTTCCTTCACATTCTCTTCTCAGGACCCAAGCGAGGATCCTCAGTGGGAACGAAGACCAAATCCATCTTTCCCCACAAACCAGCTCTCCTGATGTTCCCACCTCCAAATGTGCCCACTGCCTAGGCTTAAACCTCAAGTCAACCTTGCTCTCTTCTTGCCACATGCATTTAGTCACCAAATTCTACCAACTTTTCCATCAGATGATTGCGGTTTTTCTTGCCCAACAGTGCTCTAGGTTCTCCTGCCTGGATTACTTCAGCCCTCCAAGTTCCTAGCCTCCAGCCTCTCCTTTCAAGGGGCCATCCTACCAGCTGCTTCTTCCAAGAGCCCAGCTCTAACCTGGCCACTCCCCTACTCTACAACCTAAAGAGCTCCCACAGCCTGGGGCAGATAGCCTTGACTGCTACCTGGCACTCAAGGCTCTGCACAATCTAGACACAGCCTGATTTGAAGCTTCAAACTGCTATTTATTCATCAAGATGGAGGTCAAACAGCCCCCAACCCTCGCCACGAAGCCTCCCCTGACGTCTCACCAACCCCCTAACATCCAATGTCTCGGTTCAGTTAAGCAGCCGCCTAACACATTTCCATGATCATCTCAGCAGCACGTGAGTCTATCCCCCATTCAACTGGGGGCTTCTCTGCACTGGGTACTATTGGTCTTTGTGTTGCCACTGCACTTTATTAAGGGCTACCGAATGTTCCGGCAACACACAGACAGGAAGCCCTACTTCCCACTACACAGTATACAGGCCTCTGACTCTGCTCCCTTGTCTGGTATCACCACAGCACTAGAAATGAGAATTGAGCACATGTCTTCACCTCAAAGCCTTGCCCTAGGAGAGAAACCACACAGACAGGAACCAAGGACCAGAGATGTGAGAACAGAAAATGAACTCTGCTTGGTGGTGGTGGCATTATGACCTGAAGGAGCACTTCACTCTGCGAAGCTCAGGGGAGGGCATCCAAGTTCACCTGAGAGAAGGGGCCTGTCTGCCTCCTGCCTCCCTCTCTTGGACTGGAAAGTCTTGGCGCTTGTCTGCTTTGACCCCGTGCCATCACGTCTGCATCCCACCCCCTTGCCTACTTCCCTTTCCTTTTGCTCAGGCCAAATATAAACTCCTGGGCAGGAAATGCCTTGAAGGAGCCTGGCCCCACCCTGAGATCCAGAGAAAATTGTCTCTGACAGAAAGGAAACGGGCCTGAGAGAAGTGACCTCCCTGGGAAGGGAGCAGACACAACCCCTCCCCCAGCCCTGAGGAAGAGCCAGAGGGAGGGCTGTGATGCGAGCGCATAGCACGGGGTGGGAGCCTAGGGCTCTGGGGACAAGAGTGACAACCTGCATGGTCAGGCCATGGTAGGGCCAAGGGAAAGAGAACCCCAAATCGTGGTCTTACAGCTCTGTAGGGCCTACGGGCATAGAGGTTACAGGGTACAGTGGGAAGAATAACAGGCTAGCCACCTGAAGACATAGCCTATTAGTCATGGCTCTGTACTTCTTCCTTTTTTTTTTTTTTTTGTAATGAGGTCTCACTCAACCTGGGCTGGAGTGTAGCAGCACGACCACAGCTCACTGCAGCCTCTACCTCCCAGGCTCAAGCAATCCTCCCACCTCAGCCTCCAGAGTAGCTGGGAGTACAGGCATGCACCACCACACCCAGCTAATTTTCGTATTTTTTATTTTTTGTAGAGATGGGTGTCTCCCTATATTGCCAGGCTGGCCTCAAACTCCTGGGCTCAGGCAATCCTCCAGCCTCAGCCTTCCAAACTGCTGGGATTATAGGTGTGAGTTACCACCACACCCGGTCCTAGCTCTATACTTCTTACTCATTAATGACAGCAATACTTATGATACTGAATGTAATTATTAATAAAATATAACAGACACTAACAGTTACAGAGTACTTACTACATGCCCTGGGCCACAGACTTTGTACTGAGCCATAATTATGTCCCAGGCATTTCTTTAAGTTCTTTTTATGTCTTCACAACAAATCTGTGAGGTAAGTGCTCCAACGGCATCTCTATTTTACAGAGGAGGAAACTGAGGCCCAGATATACGGAGCAACTTGCCCAAGGTCAGCAGCTAAGAAGCAGTGAGCCAAGATGCAAATCCTGGCACTGTGGCTCTAGAGTCAGAGCTACCAAGTTAGAATGTTCCTCATTAAAGAAAAGAAACTGCCTAGGCTGGGGCCTGGCACACAGCAGACACAAAAAGCATCTACCAGGGTTTTTGCAGGATGAGTGGTTAGCCTGAAGTTAACTTCCCATCAGCCAGGAAAGCACTTGATCATCCTGTATGTCATTCGGTCACTGCAAGAACTTGTCCAAAGCAGGTAATGCCTATGGTACAAATGGGGAAACTGAGGTTACAGTAGGTCAAGTAGCTTCTATTGGACTAGAGATTGGGCCAGAAGCCTACCTACACCCACAGCCCTCGTGCTGATCTGCTCCTGTTTCAGCCTCCCTTGGCTCTCCCCTTAGAATCCAATCCCCATGGTCTGTGCATTTATTCAACTAATAACACCCAAGCACCTACTTGGTGCCAAGCCCTACGCTGAGCACCAAGGTCTGAAAACAGAACAAAAGCTGAACTCTCCCGCAGCACTTGGCCAGAGCTGCTGCCAGGCCCATCCTTCTCAGGGAGACAGAGCCTAACATGGATTGGCCTTCATAGCACTCCCTGGAGCTTGCTTTGAAGGCAAGATAAAGGGGAATGAACCCCGAAGCAAGGGAGCTGGCAGCTAGTAAAGCCAGAGGGAAGGAAGCTTGCAGCCCCGGGGACCTTGAGATGGAAGCACTTCGGGGAGGGCTAGAGCTTCCGGACAACCTCTTCCCACCCAGTTCTAGCATGAGACACAGCAGCTAGTGATCACAAGAGCTAATCCAGCCAGCCTCCTGCCTGCCCCTAACCACCCACGCATTCTAAATAATGCAACCTAGTTGTCAAGACAACGTATTCAAATGTCTCTTCTTCCCTGATGCCACCCAGCACCCTGTTCTCCACTCTCAGTACTGGAAGGTGCTAATCAGGCAGGCCTGGTGCTGATGTCAGAACCACACCGCCACCCCTGCCGCCCAACTCCCTCCTGCACACCCTCCCACCCCAACACAGCTCTGTTTTAGTGTTTTATTTTACCCACTCCTCCATGTCTTCCCTCCTATCCATCTGTCCATCTTGGTGATGGAGGGTGAGGGGAAGTGCACAGAGCAGACAGGCAAGGATCTGGGGACTGCAGGCCCAGGAGTGACTGATCACTGGTGGCTGTGATGAGCACTCAGGAGGGGAAGGAGACCCGAACCTCAGCTCTTGCCTCCTGGCCAGGCATCTGGAGAGAGAGGCATGGCCGAGTCTTAAAGATGTCAGGAGGTGGAGTCAGACCTCCTGGGTTCTGATCCCAGCTCCATCATTCCCTGGATATGTGACCTTGGGCAAGTTTATTTAACGTCTACTTACCTCAGTTTCTCCACATGTAAAATAGAGACCAGGATAGCAGTACCTACCTTACAGAATTGCTATGGATGCTAAAGAAGTTAAAATGTGTCAAGAGTTTAGAAGAGTTCACTATCATTATTGGTGTCACTATCACTACTGTAGCCTGTTGCAGTGTCATAAATGCCACTAAAGAAGGCCAGAGGAAGGGAGCCCTGTGGGTGGGCACTTTTCTCTGTGAGGTGAACTCTGAAATGATTGCAAAGTCCAGACCGAACGGAGGCAGCAGGTTTGAGCACTGCACACCCCCAGGTCAATGAAAAACAGCAAAATGACAGGGCAGCAGAAGGTACTACCAAACAACAATAATGGCAATAATTTTATTTATATTGTTGGATGTAATATTCAACAACCCTGTGAGGTGGGTGCATATCTCTATTTTAGAGCTGACAAAATGAAAGCTCAGAGAAGTTAAGTAATTTGCCCGAAGTCTCCCAGCACTGTGTACATGAGAGCGTGTGTGCAGCTCAGGATGTGTTTTACTTGTGCTCCACTCTCACCCCTTTTCCACATTCCCCTCTTTGTTTTCCCCATTTACAAGACCCTGCTGGGGTGGGCGCTGCTCAGCACAGATGTTTGGGGACAAGCTCTTCCCACAAGCTCCCTGCCTCTGCCACAGCCTGACTTGACCTTAGCCTGAAGCAGAAAGGCTGGCTGCAGGTGCCTATCTCACACCTCAGACAGGCCAGCCTTTGGCCAGCCCAGATAAAGGACAGGAAATCCTAGGCCACCTCCCTTGGAGCTCACTCTCTCACAGGAACAGAGTTGCAGCCGGAGCAGGGGTTCCTCTGTGGTAAGGAAGCTGCCGAGTCAGCCCCGGCTGCCGGGGCTACTGGGTGTGGCTTGGGGAAAACAGGGAGGGCTGACCGTCAGGAGACCTGGGCTCCAAATCCTCCGTCACTGGAGACTATTCCTCCTTTCCCTGGGCCTCAGCCGGAGACCACCACGGATCACTCTGGGAAATCATACTATCTACTTTACAGGGCTGCTTTGAGAACAGAATGGAATCATGGAAGTGAAAGTGCCTTGAAAACTGAAGAAGAGGGAGGACTCATAGTCATCATCATCAACAGCTAGGGGAAAGAATGGCTAAGTTGGTATTTCTCCCTGTCTGATTCACTCTTCTAGGCCCCACTGTGGGTATGGCTCATACTCATTTCCGGCTTCAGTACTCCCTAAAATATTCCCTTCCCCCCCACCCCCCACCAGCTCCAGAGATAAAACCCAGTGGCAGGAAAGCAGGGTAGGCTGGAAGCCCCCCACGTATTACATTGTATTCAACTCATCAAGGGGAACACCTACTCACACCAGGCTTGCCCCCCGCTAAGGGGGCACCAATAAGAAGGCCCTGACTTCCAAAGGCTCTCCAATCATGAGAGCTGGCTGGACCTGAATAAGAAACAAATCAGAGAGCACTGTGTAAGGTATTTGCACCCAAGATTCTGGAGTTAGGAGTCTACCTGTTGGGGTAACCAAAAAGGATTACTGAGAAGTCATCTGAACAAGTTCAGATTATAAATAAACTAAGGGGAGTGAGGGGTTTCCAGTGCCCCATTTCCTGTCCCCAGGGGACCATGTTAAGGGGACCATAAAGAGTAGCATGTAGGGAAGACAGAGGACGGCGATGAGGCCGGGAAAGGAGCTGCCCCAGGTTTGAGGAGAAGCACAGATGCTTTAAGGCTATTTGGCTTGGAGAAGTCACAGGTGCACTTGGGTTCCATCCTTAGACCCCTGAAGGTCAGAGAGAACAGACAGCGTCCAGGAGGTCTCAGGGGGCACAGCCAGTACCCAGAGTTAGAAGCCTCAGGGAGGCACAGTTAAGTTCAACATGAGAAAAATCTTTCAGACATTCCAAAGACGAAAGCAACTTGCTTGAAATATCTCACACTCCCAGGTATTGAAGATGAGTGAGCAAGAACTGCACAAGTACCTGTCAGGAAGCCCCAAGCTTCAGAAGGAAAGTTGGACCTAGTGCCCTCTAAAGGTCCTTCTCCCCTGAGCTCTGCCTGCATACCTACCTCTAGAGGAGTTGTGGCAGAGAGCATAAAGGTGACTGGAGCTGGCTAGGCCCTCAGCTCCTTCCCACAGGGACACGGGATCCCAGCAGCACCATGGGCTGGTATGACCCAGGGAGAGCAGGTCAATCATTAACTTGTGGCTGAATGGGTCAGAGAGTGGCTGGCCACTTGGGACAGACACAGGCTTGGGGAGGGGCCAGAGAGCAAACTGCAGAAAAGCCCATGCCCAAGAAGAACCCAAGCTGTGACAACTCAGGGCCTGGCCAGCTCAAACTGACCCAGCCAGCTGAGAGCATTCAGTGACTGGGCCTGGCCGAACTTGAAGCCAGCTCACCATTGCCCGGTAGGTAAGAAAAGGGTCTTGAGTGGAAAGGCATACTTGCATAGCTGAAAGGAAGGCTGAGACACCACTGAATCTGCCTGCCACCTGCTCTACCCACTTTACAGTCATAGAAATTGAGTCTCAGAGAAAGCAAAAATCACTCACCGAGACAAAGCTATAAAGGGAGCAGAACAAGAAGCCAAGTTTCCTAACTCCGTAGTAGGCCCATAGGGTGTTCCTTTTCTTCCCACTGAAGCTACAGAAAATTGCATGTGCTCTGGAGCTTTCTAAATTGGGTCTGGGTCTGGGTCCTGGCCCAAGCCTTCCCAAGCGCCACTGCTTGAGTAGATACCGGATCCCAGAGGAAGGCATCCTCCTCCACTTACAGAGGCCCTCAGCCTCTCAGCAGCAACCGTATGATTGGCTGTCCCCATTCCCATCGAAGCCTGGTGTAAAGGGACCCACAGCTGTACTGAAAACAGACACACATTCATACGGCCTCATCTCATCCCCAGCATCGGCAGACCCTTTGGGTGGGCATTTCTTGCTCTTTTAGACTTTCATGTTGAGATGAGGGGATCAACTGCTCCTGGAAACACTCCTACCCCTTTTTAACTCTGATGCTGGACCCCACTGCCCATCTAAATCCCCATCAACTCACTCCCCTCCCCTTCTCAATACCATCCAAGCTGAACCCATATCCTTCAAATTTTGTGAAAAACTGCTTCTGTTTGCCCAAGTAAAGGACAGAGGGACAGACTTTTAACTGGCCCCAGAAGTTCCCGTGACTGAACGTTAATGTCCCCTTGGGGGAAGGTGAGGGTTCAGGATAGGGTCTCTTTAAGGCCTGGGGTGGACAGGGAGTTAGTTAATGACCATCCCCTAGAGATGACTTTCCAAGGTGGTTATTACGTGGCTCAATGATTAACCAAGCAGTGGCAGGACCCCAGGCTTGTTGGAAGGACGCTGCTCTTTTCCCAAGGACAGCTCAAGAGCAGAAGCCTGCAGTCAGGGAGAACATTCCTGGGATCTTTCTCTCCCTCTCCAACAGGCTGCGGTGAGGTGGGTGGGGACAGAGGAGTGCACTGAGGGAATCTCACCCACAGCCCCGCATGAGGGTAGAGGGCTGGCCCGGATATAGAGGAAGTCAGCACACCCTTACTGGGGCGGAAGGGAAAAGAGAGACAGTGAGGGTTTTTATCATGAATGAGAGAGGAAGCTCCAAGCTGGGCCTTGGTGATTAGATGACAAGCTGGGAAAGACGTCCATCCTGAATGCATCCTGTTTTGCTCTGAACTAGCCTCAGGGGCCAGGCGCAGGGGAGGGGCCTGGGTAGACAGCAGCCTTTCATAATTCTCCCAGACCTGCGGACTCCAAACTCCTGGGTGCCCTGGAACTGGGGAGGCAAGTGTGAGAGTGAGAACTGTCATTTACTGCTAGAGAAACAAAGACAGGAAGTCTCCGCAAGAAGCCTCCATGGTTCAGCCTCCTGATCTGGAGCCCTAGAGGTGGCTAACATCTGGGTCGGGACCTTTCCTGGGCCTCTCTTCCAAGGTTCAGCTCAAATGTCACTGTCTCTGTCCATTACCTTCCCCTCAGTCAAAAGCAATCACTCCTTGGAATGGACTCCCAAGGCAGAATGGACCCCCAGGGCAAAAATGGCCTTCTCAACAATTGGAAACATGAACACTGACCAGTTATTTGATAATACTAAGAAACTATTTTAGGTGTGATAATGTTTTTTTATGAATCCTTATCTTTTAAAAATACACTAATTATCTCTATTTTTATGTATGTTTGAAATTATTCATAATAATTTTTTTAAAACCCTCACCAAGGCATTATTATTTAATATATAAATAATTAGTGGCATGTATTATTTATTCCACTAACTCCCAAACTAGATGGTAGATTCCCTGGAGCTGGGGGTTTGAACTCTGTGTCCTCCATAAGACCTAGCACCAAGCCTGAACTTAATGACTAATAATTTGTACAGCACGTGATAGTTTACAAAGCACTTAGCCATGGATCCCCTCGTTTAATCCAGTGAAGTGGAAAAAATGAGAAGAAAGCCAGAGTTGGAGAATCTGAGTGGGGCTGCAGAGCCTGGAGTTGAAGCTCCCCGTGTCCAACTCCCAATCCCCTGTTCTTCACTCCATGCCACCCCGGACTCCTAGGGAACTTAACATTCGGTTCTAAAATTCTCATGTGTGGTCGAGGTAAACAGGAACAGCAACTGTTTAGCATGAAAGTTACCAACGTGGAGGGCTGGGCAAAAGGAAACTCCACCCACAAACACAGCACTCCAGACTTGTGACAAGGGCCCAGGCTGTGGCCTCCAGCCCACTGATTCCTATCTACCAGGACCCTCCCCCAAGTCATGCCCATGCACACATGCGAACACACAAACCAAGACTCCTTAATAAACACTTGACACCAGCAACTGTGTGCCCAGCCCAGTGCTCAGCTACCCTGTCTGAGGTTGTGAGGTGGGGAAGAATGTAAAACTCACCTAGATCTCCGGGGGCTCACACTTCCCACCCTAAAGCCCTTGCATCTTTGAAATTTTCTGTCCCTATTTTATCTGGTGAACAGCTTTCCTAAGGCCCAGGGGGCCACGACACCTGATCCTACCTAAACTGGGAGCCTAAGGAAAGCGGTCCCTCTCTTCTTTTCAAGGCAGAGGCAACTCCTTCTTCCAGCCAGAAAAGAGGTGAGGGCACAGCCTGCCTGTGATAAACCTGCCATCTGTTGACCCTGAACTTTCCATAGCTCAAATAAGGAGCTTCAGGAGTCTCCTAGCAGCAAAGCCCCTGCAGCTGCAACAGCTTCCCAATTGGAGACTCCATCCCTCCTCCCTGTGAGACCTTCTTGCCTTTGTGTCCCTGTTGCTATCCTCTAAACCTGGACACAAGGTCCTCTGCTCCCTCTCCAATCTGTAGTCCCCAAAATGGAATTTTGAAATGTCAAGAGGACAAATAGGGACAACATTCGAGCCTTCTTGGTGCCACTTTCTTTGCTCCTCGGCTGGAACTCCAGACGTATTGTGTTTGAATAAGGAAGGCTCTTCCATCCTCCCCATATGACTCACTGTCAAACCTGTCTCAAGCAAGCACACAGGGCACACAGCCCCTTTGCATTTGCACACCTTCAGTTCAGCCCTTCTTCTTGCTCTAAACTCCTCCAGATACCTCTCCAGGTCCGGGAGGGGAGCTGTAGATGCAGAGAGAGGTTTGGCATACTTCTGGCAAGAACAGGAGAGGCAGTGTCCAATGTCGTGTTTCCTAGGGTCTAGGGAGCAGAAATCCAAAATCCAAAATCCAAAGTCCAGCACATTAACAAAAGGCCACATCCCTAAAATGAATACCCGCCCAGAATCTCCGGCTAGATGGCAGCTGTACCTTTAGAGGGAGTTTCACTACTGACCCCTACCCCTTACAGTGAGACACCACCCTTCCCATCACACTGTTGCCACTGCAAAAGTCACCCAGAAACCACCTGCAGCCTTCATCTCCATGCCTTTGGGCTGCCCACCTTCCCATCCCATCTGCAGACAAAATTTGTCCCCCTTTCATTCCAGAAAGATGAAAATGAGAGGAAAACTCAGAGGGCAAGAATACAGGTGGTTTGGGGGGCGGGAGCAGGTCACACAGGAGGAGTCAGGGTTTGAAAATAGCCCTCAGTGTGATTCATTAACCCCTCCTCTCCGCTTAGGCTCTGATTGGGAGAGAAGCCAGGGCCCCGGGACTTGGGGGTAAGCATAGGCTCCAAGCCAGCCCAATCTCTGAGGCCCCCAACCTCTGGAGCCCCAGGCTCTGGAAGAAAACTCCCACCTCTCCCTACCTTGGTCTGGCTGCTGTCGCCCACCCCTCCCCGCACATTCTAGTTTTCCAGCTGGCTTAGCTGCATAATCACCACAAAGCTCTCCATGTGCATAGCTCCTGTCTTCCCCAGTGTCTCAGAGACAACCCTTTAGCTGCCAGTTAGGAGCCTGACCCCAGGTACCAAGGAACCAAACGTTAAGGTGAAAGAGACCAGGCCCTTTAGATACTGAAATCAAGCTGCCACCTGAGGTGCAGCTGAAAACACTATGGCCCACACAGTAGTATGACTCGCCTAAGGTCACATGGACTGGCTGAACCCCAGTTTCCTGAGTCGTAATTCAGCGCGCAACTTTCACAAGTGTCAGAAGGAACGTGGAGAGAACCCCACACTACCTAATTTGGAAATCCCAGAAACTTCCACTAAAAGGCCTTTCCTCTAATCCAAATCCATTTTGGACTTTATGGGAAAATGGGGCCTATGAAGATGAGACTTATCCAAACGTTTTCGCTTGTTCCCCGCAGTTACCTTAATACCAAGAAGTCCTGGGCGTTTCTCAGAAGGGAAAGCAATGAGGCAGTGGCCGACGGGAAAGCCCATACAGCTGGACGGGGGCTTCCTGGAAATGCCCTCGAAAGCAGAGAAATGAGAGGGCAGGAGAACCGGTGCGACCCGGCCATAGAGCCTGAAGCCCTGTCGCCCCCGCCCAGCTGCAACCCCCCTCCAAAGCCCCAGAGAGACGGCTGCCGGACCCACGCGCCCGGCAGTAACAGGCGGACAGCTGCCTTCCACCGCCCCACTCGCGAGGCTTCGCTGGGAGACACGCGACTGGCGCGCTCGGGGGTCCCCCGATTTCGGCGACTCTGACCCTCAAGCCCACGGGCGGAGGTGGCTCGGCTCGCTTCCTCCCTATCGCCTGCGTATGCAGTCCGGCGGAACCGCTAGGAGAGGGGCCGAGCCGGAGCGCGCCAGAGAGGCTAGGCGGGGTAACAGAGCCCAGGCGCCCCGGTTCGTCTGGCTCTCCCCTTGCTGTCGCCCCAACTCCTACCTGGAGGCCGCGTCCACCCCTTTGGGTTCGGGCGCTGACACAGAGCAAGCGGGCAGGAGGCGAGCCCAGGAGGGACTGCTCTGTCCGGGGCACACGCGGGGCCTGGGGTCGGGCAGGAGTAACGGTGCCAGCCAGAGGAGCAGCTGCCGCCGCTGCTTAGCCGTTGTCAACTCGAGTCCACTCCGCGCAGGTGGGGAGGGAGCGTCGGCGAGTTGTGCTGTAGGGACGCCCCGCCCACTTCCCCTCGGCCAATGGGGCGCAGTCTGGCCCACTGGACTCCCCAGAAAGTCGCCCAAATCTGGGTGGGCGGGGCTCTGCCTGCTGGTCCTCCAATGCCCGCGCCACTGCCTTTCCCTAGGGTCACACCGCTGCCAGGGAGGAGGTCCAAGCCCAACGACTGAGGCTAAAGGAGCGAGTTAGCCAGGCACACAGGCTAATATTTATTGACTTCTGAATGACTCTGGCACTGTTTGGGGGATTTAAATACATATCCCATGTGCCCGAGAGGGTTCGGTGACTTGCTCGGGATAATTTGTGTGGTGTCCAGAAGACACAACTTCTGTGAAATCTCCAATTGGTAGGGGAAAACCGGGTAATTAGGTATTTGAGAAGGAAGGTGCCATCACTACCTTGCTTAGCCGCCAGCGGCTCTGCAACTTCCCCAATACTCCAGCCTTCTGTCCCCTACCCCCAGTCCAAACTCTACCTTCGTGGAGAAATGCGTGGAAAACTTAGGGCACCAACATTAATCGTGGCAGAGGAGGGCTTCCAGGAGTTCTGATAGCAAGCACCACCAGAATGCCCATTCAAATTCAGTAAGAAACAAGAGCGTTTGGCTTTATCTCTGGCCTTTCATCACAAGGGTCCAACACAAGTTCACAACCTTGATTTCACTACTGATTTGAGGATTCCTATTAGCCACGACTGAGAGTATCCAGGATCTCATGCAGTTCAACTGCTATCCCTCACATTTACGAAGACAGAAAGACAGAGACTGAGCAGAGGTGATTCACTTAAGGCTACCCAGCCCGGAACTCCTGGGCTCAAGAAAATCTCCTGCCTCAGCTTCCTGAGTAGCTAAGATAACAGGTGTGTGCCACCATGATCAGCTAATTTTTACATTTTTTTGTAGAGATGAAGTCTTGCTATGTTGCTCAGGCTGGTCTCACATTCCTGGCCTCAAGTGATTTACCCAGCAAATCCATGGCAGGGCCAATACGTGTGCAATGGTTATTTTCTCCGTATCATTCCTAGAAAGCAGGAACCGTGTCCATCTAACTTGCTTGTTAAAGTATCCAATACAGATGAGAGCAAAAATATGTCTCTGAGGGCAGCAACTTTATCAAGGTCACCCAGGCAAAGGCAGAGCCAGACCTAACCCAGCCCCAGGTGACCCTCTCCTGTCTAGCCTTCAGTTCACCAGGACAAACTGAAAATCTCCCACCTTCCTTCCCTGCTGGCCCTGATGAGAGTCAGAAGAGCAATGATAAAGTGACACTACCACCACTGTGTGTACCACATGTATCCCTCTTTTCCTCTTGATGGCAGGACTGCAGCTGGTATCCTCTGGCAATTTGTTCAAGGTGAGCCAAGTCCCTGTGGGTCTGTGGATGAGGCCTGCACACCGGAAGTAAATCCCAGAAACAAAATCCTTCTGGTGGGTGGGAAGGGATATGACCTCCATCCTGAGGCTGGGCTTTAACAATTGTAAGCATCCTTAAGGCTCTGAGTTGAGGCCAAAGGCATCTTGCCTGTGCACAGTGCTAAAAAGGACATAAAAGTTGGGGGGGCTGCAATGATTTTATCATTTCCCTAAGGGCAAGAAACCCTGTCAAAGCCAATTCCATCCACTCCAGGGCATCAAGCACAGTACTTACAGTACTTTCCTCAGTACTCTTTGCTAATGAATGAATAAATATTGAAAGGTATTCAAAGCACAACCGAAACTAAATGACAATCATAACTAATGAGCAAAGTCAACTTATCTTTTAGTAAACACATGTAACTGAATCAGGTATGATAGGTTTTGAGACACCAGCTTTTTTTTTCTTAAGCCATCAAACCAGGAGACAAAAAAGGAGAGGGGTATAGTACAAAAATTACCCCCAATAAGGGGCACTGCTATAAATACCTAGAAGGAGAACTTTGTGGTGCCTGGCATAGAGTAGATGTTCAATAAAAATGCTTGTCAAATGACAGTGAACACAATTGTCGGGGAAAGCTACAATCATATTTGCCACACACATTGTGACATTTCGAAATGGCCCAACCAATATCAGGGCTATTTCTTTTTGTCTTTTTGGATCTCCCTCTCTTCTTCTGGCCAGGAGAGCTCAGCCTGTTCAGCAGGGCAAAGATAGTTCATCGCCTTCAATACCCCCGCCAGTCTCTACTCCCTGCCCCGGAGTCTTGCATGGATTAATAGTGCCTGAAATGGATGAGAAAAAGAGTACCTTTTCACAGGCCCATTTCTAGGTTGCAGCCTGAGTGGCTCTGGAGCTAACTGGAGGCTTCAGGTCCTTGACTTCCCCTTTTCCACAAGCCCTCACTCTTGCCTGTGTGTCCTACAGTGCTGCCGCTGCTGCTACCTTGGATGCCAGCTCAGTCATCAGGCAGGGGAATGTAGAGTGCTTGAAGCAGGCCGAGGGCTGGCAAAAAAGCCTGCGTATGTGCGTGTGTGTATGCCCAAGGCATGGGGCTTTCCTTATTCTACCACCACCACAGATGAGGTGATCCCACAAAAGGGAGTATAATGGACTCTGGAGCCAGATGGCCTGGGTAAAAATGGCCTCTGCTACTTACTAGCTGGGTGACTCTGCCTCGGTTTCCTCACCTGGAAAGTATAGATGATCATCACAACACTGACCTCACATGGCTGCAGCGTAGATCCACTAAGCTAAATAGACACTTAGAATGATGGCTGGCATACGGTAAGTACTTACAAAGCATCAGATATGGTGACAGAGGCACTGAGCAAAGGTAGAAAGAGCCCTGGATTAGGAAGTAGGAAAGCTAAATGCTGGCCCCACTTCCACTGCTTTCTTGTTATGCCACCTAGGACAAGTCATTGTGCCACTCCAGCCATCAGTTTTTTCACCTATAAAACAAGACTAGGCACAATACCCACTGGGTAGAGTGGAGACAATAAATGTGAAAGCGTACCATAAAGGCCTGTGGCAGGTGGCAGGATGGCACTGAAGGTGCTATAGAACTAACCTTTTGAGGGCGCTATCAGCCGTTTTCTTCTAGGCTGTGGCAAAGAGCAGTCCGATATATCATTCTCCTGAGCCTTACTCTGAGACCCTTGGGTCCCACTGAGGGCCTGAGGACTCCCAATAGTCCCCACCCCCTCCATGCCTGGGAGTGGGAGTTGTCGAGCTGTTGCAGGCAGACCCACACCCCCACTCGGGTATGGGTACGTTAATATCCAAAGGGAACCAGATAGACTCTTCTACTACTCTTTTCCACAGGAGCTGAAGAAACAGCAGCAAATCACTTCAGGGAATTCAGCTGGGAAGGTTTCAGAAAAGGGGTGGGAGCAGTGAGGGGAAAATGAACTACACTCAGACCAGCCCCACCCAGCACATGAGCACGGGTGGCCTCACACACAGGCTCTGACACTTGTATGCACATTCCTGCATGCCTCATCGAAGCCTGCTCCCCGGTGGCTTGGGGCACCCGCCCAGACTCATGAAAGGGGGCTATTGATCAGGTCCCACAATATAGGATAGTCATGGTCATTAAAAAAAAAAAAAGTCCTGAGGAGCCATGGCCATAAGAGGGGGACTTGCACTAAGAAGACAGCCCAAACAGGGGCAGATGTGGGCAGGGGGGATGTGGTGGTGGGGAGGGGCTTGAAAAGGTGAGGGCCACACAGGTGCCTCACTGTCTATATATTGCCAAGTGTGGACGGGGAACAGAAAGCTACATCCTGGAAGGAGCACTCCCCTCAGCCCACAGCCCAGGGGACTATCATGGCTGCCTCACTCCCCACCCCAGGGCACCCTGGAAGGAGGAGCTCTGTGCTGAACTCAGAGCCCTGGGCTGGCAGTAAGGGATTCTACAGCACAGGCCGAGCCAGGCTCAGGCCAGGGGACATTCAGGGTCACTTAACCTCTCTTTCCTCACCCTCTCAAGCTGAGACACAGAGGTGTAGGGTGGCTCACGACTGCCTGCAGGCACTTGGACTGGGCAGGTGGAGCTGGAGAACCCGGGCCTGGCTCTTTTCCAGACACGTGCAGGCCTGTCTTCCCCGCTCAACCAACACCAGGCAATGTGCCAGCCTGATGGAAGGCCGGGTACCGGCATCCACTCAGCATCCACTCAGCAGACCCCCGGGCCACGACAGTGCCACCGGGCCCATTTCATACCCAGGATAGGCCTCCGGACTGACCTTACTGGCCCATCTGCAAGGGGCCAGGGGTTTTCTGCAGCAGGCAGATGGAGCACCCCACCTCCCGGCCCCTCCGGGAGGTCCGCCTGCCCCAGCCCTAACAAATAGGTGCGGTCACCCTGGACAGAGCACTTGGTCACCGTGGTGGCACAGACACCTAGGGCAGGATATCCACCCCGG
>CAUYLG010067035.1:0-12500 GCA_963573385.1 Cacajao melanocephalus
AGAGGAAAGGAGAGAGGGAGGGAGGAAGGGAGAGAGGGAGGGAGGAAGGGAGAAAAGGAGAGAAGGAAAGAGAAGAAGGAAAAAAAAGAGGGAGGGAGGAAGCAAGGGAGGGAAGGAGGGAGGAAGGAAGGGAGGGAGGGAAGGGAGGGAGGGGGAGAAGGGAGGGAGGGAGGAAGGAAGAAAAGAAAAAAGGAAGGAGGGAAAGGAAGGGAAGGGAAGAAAAGGGGAGGGGAGTGAAGAGGAGGGGAGGGAGGGAAGGGGAGAGAAGGGGAGGAAGGGAAGGGGAAGGGAAGGGAGGGGAGAGAAGGGAAGGGGAGGGAGGGGGAGGGAGGGAAGGGGAGAGAGAGGGAGGGAGAGGGAGAAAGGGGAGGGAGGGGGAGGGAGGGGAAGAAGTGAGTGAAGCGGCAAGGAGGCCATTATTTCAGGTCCCAAGAGGTGCTGGCTCCACTTTGGAAGACTCTTCTGGACTGCGCCTATCTTCCTGGGCACTGGCACTTTGGAAATCTCCATCAGACGTACCCACGGGTTACCAAAGGTCTCCCAGTGGAACAGCTGTTGTCCTCCTCTCCCACTCCTGCCTTCATGTCTCATTTTCAAGATTAAAGTCAAGGTATTACTCAAACAAACTGTTTCCTCTTAGACATCATCACAGGATTAAAGTTTTCCATTACTGACACCCTTTTTCTGACTTTTTCATTAGCATTTTCATATAAAAACCTTTCATTATGAAGTCAACTATGCATGATCCTTTTTGATGTATGTACTTTATAATGAGATTTTTGTCATCATAAATTTGTCTTCTCGTGTCCTCTATTTCTACCTTATAATACCCTGAGGTCTGGTAAAGGAGTCATTCTGGGAAAAAAAAGTGTGGAAAAGTTGTAGCTTGATCCAAGTCGAGCTGCACGTCTTCCTTTTATTTCTGGGTTCATTGCTCTGTTTTCCTTTAGTTTCTTCATCCATTCAATCACTGAGTCATTCCAATGACATTTCTGGAATCCTTGTTGCTTGTTGGTCACTATTCTTGGTGATGGGGATGTAGGGTTAAAGATTAGCCAAAGAAGATGAAGATCAAGTGGTGGCCTGGGACTGGCTCCTGGGAGCTGGTTCTGCTCCACACGCAGTGACATTACTTCGGTAGTTTGAAATTGGCCATGGTGGAGTATTTATACTACAAAAATTGACAGACACCTCAAATCAGGGCTTCTTTATTCCAGTTCCCAGAGGACACTGCTGGAGACGGCCAGTTTTTAGAGCATACAGTTTGCAGGGAACTGTATGGACATTACATAAACAATCACATCAACCAATGTAAATTGGCAACTGTAAGAAAAGATGAAGAGCAGAGGTATTTGGTGAAATAAGAATCTATCTCAGAGGACCTGAGTGTAGCCAGGGAGGCCAGTGACAGTTTCTCAGAGGAGGCCATGCCTGGGATGTGATCCCCGTGAAAAATGGGTACACGCAAAGGGAATTCCAGGCAGAAGGAGCTGTAGGCACAAATGCTCTTTTGCTGGAGGGAGGAAAATGGACCAGAAAACTAAAGACAAAAAAACCCAGGTGGCTGAACTACCCAGAGGGCTCGCTAATGAGGCAGGAGATGTGGCTGAGCTGCGGGTAGAAGAAATTTCAGGTCTTTTTTAAAAATGTCCATCAGTATTGCAGTAGCCAAAGGTGAAAACAAATTGTCTATTAACAGATGAATGGATAAACAAAATGTAGTATATCCACGTGATGGCACATTCCTCAGTTATAAGACGGAAAGACGTTCTGAGTCATGCTACTGCATAAATGAACTTTGTAAACATCATGCTAAGTGAAATACGCCAGACACATAGTGCAACATCGTATGATTCCACTAGCATGAAACGTGGACAAGAAGTAAATCCATAGAGACAGAAAGTATATTTAGAGGGGCTGGGGAGGGGAACAATAGGGTAGTTGCCGATAGTTACAGGGTTTCTGTTTGGGGTCAGGAAAAGGTTTCAGTGGAGGTGGTGGCATCACATTGTGAATGTAATTAATACCACTGAATTGGACACTTAAGAATGGCTAAAATGGCAAAATTTTAAGGACACTGAAGTCTTTTAAGGTCACATTGAGCGCTGTCTCTTACACAGTCAGCAAACTGGCCAGTCACATCCCAGCCACAGCTTGTTTATGCGCAGCTCCTGAGCTCAAATTGGATTTTATATTTTAGAACTTAAAAAAAAGAACATGCAGCATAAAAAGTATACGGCTCACAGGGCCTAAAGTATTGCTATCTCACCCCTTCCGGGAAAAGCTGGCCAATGCCTGGGCTTTGCTCTAAAAGAAATGGGAAATGATTAAAACTTTAAAAAATAACCAAATAACATTTATTTCAATATGAAAATGCTTGGGAATAGCTTCGCTAGGAGACATTATGCGGTAGTCAATACTTATGCCCGCTGAGAATGAGTAAGTTTAAATTTAAGAGTTGACTTGAGAGTATTCTGAATAAAAAGAAACGAAACATAAATGATAGGGCAGAAGCCACGAAGGAACTGGAATAAAAGTTGCATAAAGATAAGAATTCTTTATGACTTGTTTGTATAGATAATAAGAAGTACAAAACGATCTTAATTTATACAGGAAAAAAATAGCCAAGATAAATTATAAGTTGTTGCAGTGTGAAAAACAAAACTGAAACAAACAAAACCCACCTTTTTTTCAGATGAGCTATGGGTCCTATGAAACTGTTCACAGGACACTGGAAAGTCAAACAGAGGAAGGAGCAACTCTTCATGATACGGAACCACTGCTCATGCTGCAAGACACCTGTCCACCCAGGCCCCGCGTATCTTTAATGGCCAGCAGCAAACCCCAGTGATTATCGCAATCGGGGACACACCCCGCAACCTCCAAAGAGAAGCAGGACTTGCTTTGTGTCTAAGATCCTTAGGCGAGTTTAACTGTTCTTAGGGGGTCCTTCTCCAGCGTGCATGGGCTTCTGGTCAGAAGTCGTCATTTTATGCTCTTTCTTCCAGCAGAAAATGCTACTTTTCTGCAGAGATCTTTCATGTAAAGACCCAAAGCTGGGTTCAATGAGGACAGAAAGCACCAGGTGGGGGGTCTCCTTGAGGCATGGGTGGGTTCATAATGGAGACGAGGGGGCCAGGCAGGGATTCTCTGCTCTTTTCACAATGGGATGGTAGGACAGGCTCCACGTGATGCTTGTCGCCACACCCACCTTCCATCTGATCACCCAGCTGGGGACTCTGACCAGGTGATGCTGAGTGGGTCTGCAGTGGGAATGCGCTCCAGATCAGCCTACGGAAGGGTGAGGATCAGGAAAGGCTGCTGTCAGAAAGTCAGTCCAGACAGGGATGAGGTCAACATGGCCGCCATCCTCTTAGCCAAACCATTCCTGACCCGTTTCCTGGATGCCTCCCACTGCACAGCTGTGGCTTTTCCTGCCTTGCCCTGATGACGAAAGTGGCTTGTAGAGCCTGTGTCTCGACACGTAGCTCCTCCTCGTGTAGGTTCACTGCTGGGGTCTCATGTGGAGCACCCTAGTCTGAAAAGGTGTGGCCGAGCAAGCTGTCAATCCGTGAATGGGGGCGCTCTCATCCAGAAACACAAATGCAGCTTCCTGCGCTCATGGCATCCTGGGGCGCTCCGGGACATTTCCACCGGCAAAGCTGCCCTCGAGTCTTCCACATTCAAACTGATGTCCACCGAATGGCTTTAAGGGAGCAGCCAGCGGCTTGAAAACATCACTGTGTTTGGAGTGCTGGGAATGCCTCAGAGGTAAACCAGAGAGGATGCATGGAGAGCAGGTGAGACATTCAAACGAAGTAAGACTGCAGGGGAGACACAGGTGAGCTTGCATGGACAGCAGCGGACCTAGGAGGACTGAGGCTCATGGTGTTTAGACATGAGAGTCTGTTTAGGTCTTTCTAAGCTCCTGTTAGACTCAGACTTCCTGCACAGAGTCTTTCTCCACTGGCTACTGCTTACTGCAGATCTCCAAGGGAGCAGGCATCACACTGGTATTCACTGTGCCAGCCCCATCACCACCAAACCTTTAAAGCATATAGAGCAGCTTTCTCTGCAGAAATAAAGGGCAAATGGAGAAACTGGAAACAGGAAAGACGTGTGAGCAAATATAGGGTTTCTTGTATCTTAGGATGAGTTATGTAATGTGCCACTGATATAAAGTGAGACCCCATTTAATGATGTCTTCCCACTTTGTGTTTGTAACCCAAACGTCCATCAGAAATGTGATCGTTGGCTGCTGCTTCTAAACACAATGCAATAGCATGCAAGTATCACACAACATGATTGCAAAGGGATATCTGGAATCTTTTAAAAGGTGTCAGATTGAACCAAAACAGTGAGTGAGACGTTGGAGAAAACCGCTTGTACCACCCGATCCCCACATAAAATGATTGACAAACAAGAATGTGGTAGAATTAAATATGTTAGGCTTCGAAAAAGAGGCAAATCAACAAGGATGATGACACACTTGTCACTTCAGAAACATGACACGTGCCTGACAAAAGCTTCAGATAAGCCTTTTAGAAAATTTGATGAAGACATAGATTACTTTTTCAAAATCAACCAACACTGAAGGAGTGTCTGTTTATTTATTTATTTATTTTTCTGAGAGGCTGTTTCTCCCACCCAATCCATACTGGTTTCATTCAGGCTTTACCTAGAAATAAACTCATAGTTCTAATTTTAACTCTTGCTTAAGATGAAATACTTTATCTTTTCGTTTTCAAGTGTCATTTCTAAAGATCGGTTCCCAATCTAATCTTGTTGATTCCTATTTTTATTATACCCTTTCAACGTCTGTCTTGCATAGAGTGACTCTAACTAATCTTTCACGGATACCTCTTATTTCTGGGTAAAGAGGGTTTCCGACATTCAGAAGTAAATGAGATGGGGCTGTGGTGGGAGGGATGAAGAACTGGGAGCCTCAAAAGAGAGGTGACATTCTATTTAAAAGCAAAATGTGCTTGAAGTCCTCCTGGAGAGGCCCCCACCTACCCGCCCACCCCCGTCTGAGAGCGTTTTCCACATGTGAGCTGGAATCTCTGCTACAGACAAATATAGAAAGAAAATAAAGCTAACTCTTTCATCTCCACATCATGATATTTAAAAAATACATATTCGCCTGGAAATGAAGAGATATTTTATTTTTATATATTTCTTTTATGTTGGGAGTTTTTTTTTTTTTTCCTATAAAAACATCCCATTTGTATGCCACAGACACATTAGCATTCCTGCTAGAGCTGCAGACTGTTTGAGATCACATCTTGTCTGCATAAACAGGTATCTGGGATGCCTTAAACTCTTTCTGCTCAGCATCTGTGATGAAGCCCTAGATGAAACTTGGGCAGAAAACACAAAATCAGAATACGGTAGAATTGGCAAGGAGAGTAAGCAAACCAATTATACACAATTAGTTCCTGAATATCTAAGTCTCCCCTCTTTAGGGATTAGAAAAAGGGTCTATCTTTGAAGTAGCAGCTTTGCCTGCAGACTCCTTCAACCTTCCAAGTTTAATTGACAATTGCACATGGTACAGCATTTCCCAGCTGACTTTGTTCTCAAGAATTTTTAATTAGAAGTTTTTCATCTGCTGCATCAGGCAACTCAGTGCTTCTTCTTATACCCCTTCCTCCAGTTTTGTGTATTTTGTTAATATTTTTGGAGAAAACACACTAGGAACACTCCATCTAAGAAGGACATGTCACCAGGTCAAAAGAAGGCAGGAGTGCTTGACAAGGGTTTTTGGTGCCTAGTCTTAGGGAAAGTGGTATCTTAGCTCACATGCGATGGTACATGGACTGTCTCCAGCAAGCAAGTGAGCTTGTGTCCCCAAAAGTCTACACCTGACAGCTAAATTGCAAGGGGATTCTGAAGCACGTAAAATCTAATACCGTCAGCTCAACACCGAAATAAATGATGAGCAAAGACCATTTTTCCTTATCTAGCCACTATCTCTTTAGGCATGCAGTTGAATTACTGGAGTAAAAGAAATACTTTACATTCATTTGAAAATGCAAACAGGATTATTAATTAATAGGGATGATCACTGCTAAATCTACTACTGGTTTTCTCAACTCCCATCTGACGTGACAAATGGAAGTGCTGAAAGGCTCAGATGTTTGATTCTTTTGTGGTAAGAAAAATAATTCAAATATGTATCTAGTTGATTCCTCATATGAAAGAGATGATTCTGTTTCTTTAGGCTTAGCTGTTAAATTCCCAAGTGAAAAAGCTGTACCACATCTATGATCAATACATAATTGTGTTTCAGCCTTCAAGTGCTCAAGATCTGAGGTTGAAGAATTAATTTGCTGGTTGAGGTTAATAGAATGTCAATTAATTTCTTGGTATAAATGTCAATACATTCAGTTAAGCCTTGTGATTTAAATATAATTAAAGATAAACTTTAAGTCAATGTTACCTTTTTGGTTTCGGGTACGGCCAGTGATTTGCTAAAATCTCAGAAAGCCGCAGAGAAAAAGAATTTAATCAAGAAATTTGTTTTTCTCATACAACCTGTTAGGTATGTTTGTTATCAGTTTCATGTGGGAAAAAAAAAAAAAAAACAGAATGAACTGCATCTTTTATCTCAAGCTTCAAACATCAATCTATTAACCTTAACAGTTCACGTCACCGGAAAGTCATTTGTTCATCATGAGCACTCCCCAGATGGGACACAGAATCAGCAGTGAAATGCAGTGGTTGAGCAATGCACTTTAGAGTGAATTACACTTGGAACAGAACCCTGATATGATATTAGTTGTGTTATACATACTTAACTCCTTGAGCCTCAGGTTTTTAAACAATAAAATGGTCAGTATTCGCAACTCTGAGTGGTGGTCAGTCCTCTGGGTACAGTGTGCAGATGACACACTGAACAACTCCAGGTGGCATCACTGACACAAGTGGTCCACCTTTAAATTGTTCAGTGTACAACCTGGACAACTGTATGAGGCAGTCCTAGCACTCACAGTGCTGATGAACTGAGGTCATTTATGTAAAGTATTTAGGACTCTGCCTATACAAAGCTTGCAGAGGGATTTGGGGAGACAGTGTAATTTTATAGTTGCAACTGGAAATCAAGCCTGAAATAAGTTTTGTTAGTGTTTATGGGGGCTGAGGTGATGTTAATTGCTATTCCCAGGAAAGTTATCCCACTTTTATCTCACTTTGTCTAGCATTGGATTCTGACATCTCCTCTCACCATGGGCCTTTATACAAAAATTGAAGGAGTAGACCTCTGACTCCTTGAAGAAGAAGTATTCACTGCAGACATCATTATTGCACGTGTTGTTCAAGGTGCTGGAATGACCACGACCAGAAGGGTCTCTGTGCTCACTGACAGCACGTTGCAGTGGACGTGAGAGCTCTGACGGAAACACACTGAAGCGAAAACTCAGTCTCACCCACGCTGGAAAGGGTAGCTTATGTTTATCCAAACATTTTTCACTTTCATTTGTCATGTCAGATGGGAGTTGAGAAAACCACTAGTAGATTTAGCAATGCACATCACTATCAATTAATGATTCTATTGCATTTTCAAATGAATGTAGAGCATTTCATTCTACTCCGGCAATTCAACTGCATGCCTAGAGACATCGTGGCTAGATAAGGAGAAGTGGTCTTTGCTCATTTATTTCAGGAGTGAGCTGACAGTGTTAGACTCTAGGTGCTTTGGGGTCCACATGCAATTTAGCTGTCAGGTGTAGCTGTTTGGGGAAACAAGCTTGCTTGCTTGCTGGAGACATTCCAGCACCATCACACATGAGCTAAGACGACACCTTCCCTAAGACTAGGCATCAAAAACCCTTGTCGAGAGAGAATTTGTCATAAGAGACTTGAATAGTCCTATCCAAAGCTAAGGCCTTAGGAACAAATTAGAGAATAATAAATGCCTGTCCTAGGAGGGTTTCTTGAAAGCAGACCCTGGGGTGGCATTTTGGATGCAAGATGTTCGTTAGGGATAATCACATGTCAAAGAAAGAAAGAGGAATCAGGACAGAGCAGGGGGAGAAGAAACCCCTTCTGCACTGAGGTGCAAGCCCAACCAAGTCCCTGTCACCCTGGCAGGGAGCCCTGGAGCAAGAGCTGCATGTACGAGGATCCCAGAGGGGGCTGAGGCAGACGAGTCTTTATACCTTACTTAATGTGTCAATCACTGGGTGTGTGCTTCTGTGGAAAGGGTATGACCTTGGATGAGGCAGCTTCTGGCACTAGAGGTAGACACCGATGTCTGAGACGAGCCGAATGGAGGCTGTCTGCTGACCACACATGCTGCGGTGGGGCAGCACAGCCTTGCTGGACAGGGAATCCGGGCAGCACATCTTTTTCCCCCGGCAATGTCCGCCCACACCCACACCCACACCTACTGAGACAGCAGTCCCTTCGAGGGAAGTTTCCTAAACTTCAGTCACTCAAGGTTTGATGCACTCATTCTGTAGTTTAATAATTCATATAAAAATAATAATTCTTAAAAAAACCCTCGCCAGGATATTCTCATACCATCTTGCATATTTTGTTTTAGCAAACACAGTCTTAGGGAAAAGCCCTGTGTTACGTCTTGGATCTGTGTCCCCACCCAAATCTCGTATGGAATTGTCATCCCCCATGTTGGAGGTGAGCCGGGTGGGAGGTGACTGGATCATGGGGGTGGGTTTCTCATGAATTGTTTAGCACCAGCCCCTTGGTACCCTCCTCACAATAGTAAGTGACTTCTCACCAGACTGGGTGGTTTAAAAGTGCACGGCCCCTCCCCACTCCCTCCCTCTTGCTCCTGCTCCGGCCATGCGACCTGCCTGCTTCCCCTTCACCTTCCCCCATGATCGAAAGCTTCCCGAGACCTCCCCAGGAGCTGAGCAGATGCCAGCGCTGTGCTTCCTGCACAGCCTGCGGAACCACGAGCCAATTAAACCTCTTTTCTGTATAAATTGCCCAGTTTCAGGTGTTTCTTTATGGGAATGCAGAAATGGACTAATACACTGTGTAACCTCTAGGACCAGGGCATCTCTGGGATGCTCCTGTCGTAGATCTGATTCAACAGGCATTAACTGAGTCTTCTGCTGTGAAAGGAGCCACAGTATGGAAAGACAGGGCCAGCTTGGCTGTGAGAGAGAGGCAGGGCAGGGTTCCCAGGAAGGGGTGAGAATCCCTGTGCAGAGAACAAATGGCCCTGTTTCTCGGGGAGCCACACACACACAGAGATGAGCTGCAAGCAGATGGGATGACTCTCTAGGAAGGTTCTGAGGTTTCGAGGCTTTAGGGTGAAGTTTGCACTATGCCAAGTGGGAATGCTTGCCCACTTACAAAAGAGCTGCAAAATGGTCAGTAATGGTAACTCTCTTTAAGTGGTGGTCAGTCCTCTGGGTACAGTGTGCAGATGGTGCACTGAACAACTCTAGGTGGCATCATTCACGTAGTCAATGTGGCACATCTTTAAATTGTTCAGCGTGCAATCTGTACAACCGTATGAGGCAGTCCTAGCACTTACAGTGCTGATGAACTGAGATCATTTATGCAAAATATTTAGGACTCTGCCTATGCAAAGTTTGCAGAGGGATTTGGGGAGACATATAGTGTAATTTTGTAGTTGTGATAGGGAATCATGGGGTGAGAAGACAAGGATCTTCAGCCTCAGAGACAATAAATGAACCATGCCACATCACGCTGACAGCCACTGAAAACCAACCGCATGGAGGACACCAGCTGAGGACAGGGTGGCCCATGTGACAGATGTGACCAGCATTTGCACAAGACGACCTTCAACCAAGGACTAAACATGGTGCTGCAGAAGCCTCAGTACAACTTATGCCTTCATTGCTTGTGCATAAAGCGTTTCCTGTTTGTGGGATTGATTTATTTATTTCCACATTATCTGTCTGTCTATCCATTCATCCATATACTTGCCGCTTTCAGGTGGCCGGTGGCTGGCAGGAGAGAGGTGGCATGAGAATAAACACTACACACATTCACTTACTTGAGTGTCTATGGAAACTTCCCTTTAGGGAACTTCCTCTCCCTGATCCATGTACCTCAAAGTGGCAGCCAATTCCATTACAGGTGTGGGCATGAACCTGGGCTGTCCCCAAAACCCTGCCCTGCCAATCTTCAGAGTACTTTGGGAAATACAGCACGAGTGTGGATGCCAGGGGAGCAAGGGTCTCCTTCAGGTGTGATGGGCTGCAAGGTCAAATGCACAGATGTGCTTGTACCCATCTCTGTGGCCAAGAGGCTGAGTGGTAGCCAGAGGCAGAGAAAAAGTCCTGGGGACATAATCGAATATCTGGATCCAGTCAGACCTGATCTTAGTTCCAGACCTGGATGTTTTTAGTTAGATAGATTAGGGAAGCTGTTTTTCCTTTTCCTTTCTTTCTTTCTTTTTCTTTTTTTAGACAGAGTCTTGCTCTGTCACCCAGGCTGGAGTGCAGAGGCAAAATCTTGGCTCATTGCAACAACTGCCTTCACAGTTCAAGCAACTCTCCTGCCTCAACCTTCTGAGTAGCTGGAATTACACGCACCCACCACCATGCCTGGCTAATTTTTGTTTTATTTTTATTTTTATTGACATGGAGTCTTGCTCTGCTGCCATGCTGGAGTATAGTGGCGTGATCTTGGCTCACTGCAACATTCACCTCTTAGGGTTAAGTGATTCCCCTGCCTCTGCTTCCTGAGCAGCTAAGACTACAGGCACATGCCACCATGCCTGGCTATTTTTTTGTATTTTAGTAGAGATGGGTTTCACCATGTTGGCAAGGATGATCTCAATCTCCTGACCTTGTGATCCACCTGCCTTGGCCTCCCAAAGTACTGGGATTACAGGCGTGAGCCACCGTGCCTGGCCAATTTTTGTATTATTAATAGAGACAGGGTTTGACTATGTTGGCCAGGCTGGTCTTGAGCTCATGACCTCAAGTAATTCACCCACCTCAGCCTCCCGAAGTACTGGGATTACAGGCATGAGCCACTGGGCCTGGCCTCTTTTGTCAGTTCTTTAAAATTCGGGTTGCTGTTGTTTGTAATTAAAATACCAAGTAACACTCCTGGTATCTGTCTGGTGGCTCAGAGCTAAAGAGGTGTAATGCCTGTCATGCAGTGAAAACTCCAACGGAAGATCTACATATGCGAAATATGTGTGTGTGTGTGTGTACACATACACAAATACATATGTATATATGCACGCATCAGGTATAATTATGCCTTATACATATGGTTGTATATCTGCGTGAAATATTCCTTAACCCCTTCCACATTCTCCATTCTCGTTTGAGCTTATACTGTGTCCTATAACCACGTCTTTTGCATTACCATTCTGTTCATTTGTTTAATTTAAATATCTATTTGCATATTGGCTTCTTTTAGCAGCAAGTGAATGCTTTGAGGATAGGGAGTCTGTCTCCCTCCCTCCCTCCCTTCTCTTCTTCATTCCTTTCCCTCCTTTCATCTGAACTGTTACTTATTTTTTTTACACTCAACTGTACAGACCCATATGTTCTGGGTCTCCCACTGATAAGCATTCAGTGATTACATGATTCAGTCAGCGTTGCAAACTGTTGACTCAAAATCCGTTTCCTCTTTCCTCCTCACCAACAGAGGCCAATTCATTTAAGTTGTCAACATTTCCGCCAAAAGAAACTCCAAAAGGCTCTTACGTGAGGTCACGTGTATATTTCTGGCCAATGATCTGTACACAGTAATCTATTTCACATAATTTTCAGAAAACAAGTTCTTTGCCAGATAAAGAGGTGCAGTTTTAGAGGCCGTGTATGCCTTTTACCCTCCCCTCCTTCCTCTTTCCCACCTGCAATACTGATGTGATACAGGAGGCACAGCTGCCATTTTGTGACAGTAAGATGGTACCACAGAAAGATAGGAAGTCGAGACCCCATGGTATCATTCAGCCATGATACCAGCCAAGGAGTAGCGACCTACATCTTCTTGTCGGAGATACACAAACCCCAATGCGTAAAGGCTATTTCATTTGGACTTTGTTCTACGCAGCTGACTGCCATCCAAACAGCACAGAGGGCACATGCCTCTCTCTGCATCTGTGCATATCTGTGGAGTCTGTGTGCAGACCTGAAAGAACACAGGAAACAAAGCTGGGAAAATAACGCTTGTCTTCCTAGACATAACCTGACGGGGAGCTCACTGCCCACCTACCTAATCGATGCTCCACCTCTTAGAAATTTCACTTGATTAAACTTTCTGTTCCTCGTGCTGTTTTATTTTTAAATTAATTTGGATATCAGTCCTGCTGTATTCACAGTCTGACATCTCAGTCTTGTCAGGTGCATTAAGTAGGAAACATGTCACTCCTCCTATGGAACGCTACCTTCATCTTTGCTTGAATGCTTGGGGATATGATGACAGGAATTGACCATCAGGTCTAAAATGCTCACGGGAAGTTGGGTCTCATCAGCAGAAGCTGGCTGCCCCTCTGTCTTTTATCCTTTAAACGTCCCACCTAGCCATTGAGAGACTGC
>CAUYLG010067035.1:15000-33448 GCA_963573385.1 Cacajao melanocephalus
TAATGGTGATGGTGATGATGATAATGGTGATGGTGATGATGATGGTGATGATCATGATGATGATGGTGATGGTGATGACGGTGATGGTGATGATGATGATGGTGGTGATGATGATGATGGTGATGGTGGTGATGATGATGGTGATGGTGATGATGATGATGGTGATGATGATGATGGTGATGGTGGTGATTATGATGATGGGGTGTTGATTAGAATTGGAAAACATGGAAGTCTATACATAGCTATACATACCTGCTAAACCTAGCTCAGTGTGTGGTGATATCAAGAGACTTTCCAAGTCTCATCTGTCCCCATGTTTCTTGCTGTGTCACAGCCATGAGTTGTGAGGTATGTTCTGTGGGATGAGATACATGCCACAGCCCAGATCCTGAGATGCCAGATTCTTGTTGTTGTGATAGTTAGCGTGTGAGCCAGTGTGATGATAATTTTATATGTCGACATAAGTTGGCTAAGGGATGTCCAGGTAGCTGATAAATGTTGCTTCTGGGTGTGTCTGTGAATATATTTCTGGAATGAGACTAGCATTTGAATTAGCAGACTGAGTAAGGATCCACCCTGGTAAGGGTCGGTATCAGCAAGGAAACAGATTCTTCCTCAGAGCCTGTAGGAGGAACTAGCTCTGCCCACAGCTGTCCTTCAGTCCAGTGAGATTGACTGTAGACTTCAGACTCTAGAGCTGCAGGAGAGTACGTTTGCATTGTTTTAAGGCAGGGATCCTCAGTTCCTGCACCATGGACCAGAACCAGTCCATGGCCTGTTAGGAACTGGGCAACATGGTAGGAGATGAGCAGCTGGCTAGCAAATGAAGCTTCATCTGTATTTATAGTCTCTCTTTATTGTTCATGTTACCACCTGCGTTCCACCTCCTGTCAGATCAGGATCCGCAGTGGCGTTAGATTTTCACAGGAGTGCAAACCCTGTTGTGAACTATGCATACAAAGGATCTAGGTTGCATGCTCCTTATAAGAATCTAATGCCTGGTGATCTGTCACTGTCTCCTGTCTTCCCCAGATGGGAACATCTAGTTGCAGGAAACAAGCTCAGGGCTCCCACTGCTTCTATATCATTGTGAGTTGTAGAATTATTTCATTATATATCACAATGTAGCAATAATAGAAATAAAGTATACAATAAATGTCATGTGCTTGAATTATCTTGGAATCATCCAAAAATCCCATGGGTCTGTGAAAAAACTGTCTTCCATGAAACTGGTTCCTGGTGCCTAAAAAGTTGGGGACTGCTGCTTTAAGCCACCAAGTTTGTGGTAGTCAGTTACAAAGGTCATAGGGAAAAACCAGGAGCCAGCTTGTTGTTAGAGAAACCGACTCCCTAGGTTGAAGTCTGGGATAATACGCTATTGCAAATACTTAGAAAGTCAAGTGCTGAGCCCCTGTGCAGGGGTGTGTATTCGTACAAGACCACTTGAAACAGGCCCTGTAAAACATGACAGTGCTTCATCCTTGATGTGAACAAGTCCTTCCAATGGACTGGATTCACCCCCACCCCACCTTGCAACCCTCACTCCTGTGATAACTGCATTGAAGTGATAAACGTTTGGGCCTCATAAAAAGTTAGAAACACATTAAGACCTTGCTCTGAGCATCATAATTTTGTTTTAAAAAATTTAAAAGCACACGGGTGTGGTGGCTCATGCCTGTAATCCCAGCACTTTGTGAGGCCGAGGCAGGCAGATCATGAGGTCAGGAGTTTGAGACCGGCCTGACCAACACGGTGAAACCCCATCTCTCCTAAAAATACAAAAATTAGCCGGGCGTGGTGGTGCAAGCGTGTAATCCCAGCTATTCAGAAGGCTGAGGCAGGAGAATCGCTTGAACCCAGGAGGCGGAGATTGCAGTGAGCCGAGTTTGCACCAGTGCACTCCAGCCTGGGTGACAGAGCAAGACTTCATCTCAAACAAAAAAATTAAAAGCAGGCAGGAAGCATGTTTAACAGCAGGCATGCCAATACACATTTAGTCTTTATGTTCAGTGGGTTCATCTGTATTGCATTTATTCGAAGTCTGGAGAGAAAAGACCACGTGCATCCTTAAAAACTCCAAGATATGAAATAAAGCCAAACAGTCTAATAATTTTAGTGAAGTAACATTTTGGAAAAACGGACTGATTATCATCTGAGTTCCCATTCTTCCCTTTGCGCCATTGGGGCAGAGAGGCTACTTGGCGCTAAGTGCTTCTGGGAAGGCAAGAAAAAAAATGAGTCAATTCCTGGCTCGTAAACCCTAGGGCCTTAGGGAAATAGCACCATCATACACAAATTAAAGAAATAAAGAATAAAATGGAATGTATGAGTTTCCCTCACTCCCCGAAGAATAAAGATGCTGTCTTAGTTGGTTTAAGATGCTAACAATATACCATAGACTAGTGGCTTATAAACAACAGATATTTATTTCTCAGCATTCTGGAAGATGGAAGGTCTGAGATCAGGGTGCTAGCGTGGTCAGGTGAGGATTAGGGCTCTCCTTCTGGCTTGTGGACAGTGCCTGCTCGCGGTAACCCTCACATGTCAGAGAGACAGAGACAGAGACAGAGACAGAGAGAGAGAGAGAGAGAGAGAGGGAGAGAGATCGTCCTCTTCTAGTAATGACTCTGATTCTATCACATTAGGGTCCACCATTATGACTTCATTTAACCTTAATTACCTTTACAAAGCTCTATATCCAAATGTAGTCATATTGAGGGTTAGGACTTCAACAGATAAATTTGGGGAGGGACACATTCAGTGCATAAGAGAAGCCTTGGGCTGGTAGTAGAAGGGGACTCAAAGGTGAATGTAGAGGGGGATTCAGAGGTCTCTGTGCTGAGAAGTGAGAGGCTGGAGCCCAAGGGAGCAGGTGGAGGGACAGAGCCATGGCACAGATGTTCAGCCTTGTTTTGAGTAAACAAGGTTTACTAGACATTGTAAAGGGCTGTGCTAGACATTTCCTTGAGACTGCCTGTGAGGACTTCCCTCCCTTGATGGCCACAGCATGAGGCCTTCCCAGTGGCCAGCAAGGACACCAAATTCTGCTCCAAGACTGCTAGACACAGCTTGCCTTCCTCCATGTAAATAACCCACTGATCCAACGGTATGTCCAGAAGCCTCAGAGAAAGAGGATGGGGGCTGGTACGGGGGCGGTGATTTGGTAGACACTGGTGCAAGAACACTGCTTGGGTGGAGCTTAAGGTCATTCCGCCAAGAACAGCCCACCCACAATCCATGAGAGGGGAAATATTTCTGGCTACCGGACGTCAGAACAGTCCCTACCTGGCGCCCTCCCTACCAGGCCACATTTCTCAGGGGCCTGATCTACTGTAAACACTTCTGTTAACCATGTATTTGCACGGCAGACCAGAGGAATTTTCAGAGTGGCATCAATCTCAGCCACGACGCTCTGCTCGGGGAACTTGGGCAGCAGTACAGCTTTCTTCATTTCACATCATTTCTCCCACAACAAATTCAACAGTAATGTGCCACTTTACGCAAGGGAGATGATAAATCAACATCAAATACATTATGCTCAGCCTTATAATAATTCAATAAATTATTCAGTACAGCAGTTAGTAAACACAGCACAATTTACAAACAGCCCAATCATGAGATTTTATGATTCAGGCTAAACATCTGTGGTTGTGTCTGCACCGCAGACAAAATTGGTGCTTAGAACAGTGGTTTATGATGTTGGGTGCATACTAAGAATTATCTGTGTAATTAGGTGATACTGATCCTGGGGTCCCACCCTCAATAGAGTCTGCCTTAATTGGTCTGGGGTATACATTGAGTGTGCCTTGGTATTTAAAAAATTCCTCCCATGATTCAAATGTAAAGCAGTTAAGAATTGCTGTTGTTTTTTTTTTTTTTCCAAGCTGTAAAGGAAATCAAACTGTACGGAGGAGTTAATCTTAGGAGATTTGTGGAGCAAGAATGGAGAGTATGCCATTTAAATCAGTTGTCCTCAACCTCGACAGCACAGTAGAATCATACCAGGACATCAGAACATAGAGCAAAGACATACCATGACTTAACCTGAGTCTCCATCCCAGAAATATTGATTCTATTGGTCTGGAATGTCGCCTAGTACCAGGATTTCAAAAGCATCTGGGTGACTGCAGCATGGAGCTCCTGATTTAAACTGTGGTTCTCAGCTCACTCAGCATTTTAAAATAAGCTGAGTTTTACAAATGCATGTTTGAGCCCCAGCCCCAGAAGTTCTCATTTAAAATTGATCTGGATTATAGCCTTGACAATAATTATGTTTAAAGCTTCCCAAGGCATCTTACAAGCACCCAGAGTTGGAAACAAGTGGTGTTAAACATTTTAGGGTGGACACAGCAACGCTTGGTTGGAATTAGGGTGAGAATGTGATGTTAACATTTCAGAGATAAATGTGAGCATCAGGACTCTGGTTCCTAGAGAAAAAAGACAGCTATAACTTTTCAGGGGGAAATACAACAATCCCATTTTTAATAGCAAGGGGCCACAGGCTCTGTATTAGTCCATTCTCATGCTGCTAATAAAGACATCTCCGAGACTGGGTGATTTATAAAGGAAACATGTTTAATTGACTCACAGTTCAGCATGGTTGGGGAGGCTTCAGGAAACTTACAATCATGGCGGAAGGGGAAGCAAACACGTCCTTTCTTCTTCACATGGCGACAGCGCGGAAAAGCAAAATGAGTAAAAGGAGAAAAGCCCTTTATAAAGCCACCAGATCTCATGAGAACTCGCTATCATGAGAAGAGCAGGGAGGTGGCCGTTCCCACGATTCAGTGACCTCCAACCAGGTTCCTCCCAAGACACATGGGGATTATGGGAACCACAATTCAAGATGAGATTTGGGTAGGGACACAACCAAACCATATCAGGCTGAATCTGTAAGTTTAAGTCCTAACTCCCAGTACCTCAGTATGTGACGACTTGAAGACAGGGCTTTTAAATAAGTAATTAAGGGTAACGGAGGTGATGAGGGTAGGGTCTGTTAAAAGTAAATTAAAATGGAAGCTAGTCCTGAAGAATCCCTGAGCAGACAGAGTGGTTAGGCTTCGTAAGTGGCCTTAACCTTGCTTGGTTTGCAAACATAAATGAAACTTAACTTGAGCTATTTCTTGTAAATGTGTGTTAAAGAAAAATAGAACTTAAATTCAATCAGTCAGAAGCAACCAACAGATATACAACTAGGGGCTTTCCAATGGAATGGAGCAAATAAGGCAACTCTATAAATGTAACCCATTAAATGTTTCCTCTGCTTTGCTTCTGAGTTTGTCCCATAAGCCTCCACCTTGTGTTTGCTCAGTGGAGCTCCTGACCCACTTCTGGCTTGAAGCTGCCCAATTCATAAATTCCCGCTTTATCAGACAAACTCTTTAAACATTGTATTGTATTTGAGTTTACCTTTTTAACAGTTCCTACCCTAATGTGACTGGTGACCTTAAAAGAAGAGGAGATGAAGAGACAGACGCACACAGAGGAAAGAGCCTGTGAAGACACAGAAGAAGGTAGCATCCACAGGCTGCAGAGAGAGGCCTCGGAAGGACCCCACCCTCCCTGTGCCTCGATCTTGGCCTTCCAGCCTCCAGAACTATGAGAAAATAAACTCCTGTTGGTGAAGCACTCCCAGTCTGTGGTGCTTTGTTCTGGCAGCCAAACAGACAGATACAGAAGCCTTTGATGGGGAGTGGACATTTCCAAGTGTCATAATTCAAGGCAGGGTGTCAGCCAAGGGGATGTCTTAGAGAAGAGCATTCCAGGCTTAGAGAGAAGCATGTGCAGTAAGTTCTCCATCTCTATCGAGAGGTGCTGTTAAAACAAACAGCAGAATAAAATTAACTGTTCTTCTGACTTGCTGAGATGTTGCCGAGGGCGTGGTCCACCAGATTCCAGTGTCACCTTTGTGAGGATCCACAGGAGTCTTGTTCCTTTCCTGTTATCAGGAGGAACTGGGCATCTCTCCAGAAACTAGTCTGATTTCATTTTGTGGTGAATGTAAATCTTCTATTCAATTGCCTTCTTTTGTCTGTTGAGTGTGAGGATGTTTACAAAGAAATACCTGGTCCCCCTTCCACAACTGCGCAGAGCCACAAGCTCTGATTTCCCTTATGCATCCTGACTTGCTTTTCCTTTTTTCATCCACATTTTCCTTCCATGTGGACACCCTTAAGTAATTATTTTACTTTTCTGTGGTTAAATACGGTAACCTAGTCACTTTAAATCATTTGCAGAATAAAGTCAGGTATAAGTGATAAAAGACTTCAGTATTTTCGACCTGGGATGGCCACCTTCGCACTGTCAACATGTCATGTTGTCTTGCCATCTTGCCAGTTTCTGCTACCGATGAACAATGTCCTGAAATTTTGCACACACCCCTTTCAAAGACGTTTAATCACTACAGCCTCTTTCCTCTTTTAAGACTATATGGAAATCATCATTTCCTCAAAGTGAAACTTCAAAATACTGTGGAGAACAATTAGGTGCCCCGCATCTCAAAGGGGATTTTAATTAATAGATGAGAGGATGTTTCACAGGTGAGGACACGTATGTGAGCAGCCCAGTTCTGCAGAGGCAGGCGAGCCCAGCCTTTGAGGCATCTTCCACATCTAACACGGATAGTCCAACGTTTATCAAAGCAACGCTACTTTCAGCCAGGCAGCTCTCCGGGAGCAGTTTCACCACCCAGCATTCTTGAAACTAATTGAAAGCCGTGGTCAGGCTGTGTTCTGAAATGCAGACACTTTTAAAGTTCTCAATAGCTACGAGTAGATTTCTCAGGAGCTAATCAAAGGTTTTAGGGGGAACCTGAGACAAATAATTTCAAAGGTAGTTGAAAGCTAGAGAGCTTTGGCTGAAACAGAAAATTAAATAATGGGGTCTCTCCATGCTTTGCTAGTTCCTTCCCAGGGCTGTCTGCCCTGAAGCAAATCTTGTCACAGCTCCTGGCTGGTTCTCAATGGAAGAGTGACGCTCCATTTTCCATTCAGCCACTTGCAGGAATCCATTTACTTGCTATAGAAGCTCGGTGAACTGTGGCAGAGCTGAGTGATTTTAAAATGTAGCCATCAGCACCATTACTGCTTCCCGTACTTTTTCAATGAGGACTTAGATGCCATTGGAAAGTCCAGTCGACAGGAATGGCGGCCGTTGATGGTGTAAATTTTGAAAGGTCTTAAGCAGCTTCAGAGAGGAAAATAACACATCCAATCTCTAAACGTTCTTTTCAACCACAAATGTGCCTGTGGGTGTTGTCAGGAGGTAATTGCTCAGGAAGGAGGGGGCACTCAATCAGACAGTCCTCCTGAAAATATACTTCTAATTCAATCAATGGATTATGTTTAATGAACCTGATTATGGGTAATAAATGATAGAAATATGTTATCCTGGGGAAAGCTTTCATCCTAATACGTGATTTCATGTCGGGGAAATACTAGTTAATCCTGTCTTTCAGTACTGTTTATTTGAGATCTGAATTTGGCCACAACTTTGCTGTCAATGGTAAACACATGCACACACACAGTCAGGAATATATGGGTGGCTAACTTACAGGCTTAATTATTGTACTCGGTAAGTACAGAAAGAAGGAAAGAGGCTGCACAGTGCTTACAGCAGCGCCTGTGTCCTAGGAGACAGCAACCACCAATGAACTATGACTAAATGAATGAATGAACTGTGATAAAGATGTCTCTGTCCACGGAAAGACATCTGGACTGACAATAACTGGAAACACAGCTGTTGAGCTATCTGAGGATTAATCATAAAACCTACATTACCTGACATGCCTGTAGTGGTAATGACATACGTCTGGATGTCGGTATATTCTGGCGTATCCTATCCTCACATAGTTGAGTTTTTATAGAACAGATACATTGAAAATTTATGTCTTATGAGAAATAGTGACAATATAGTTGTACTTGCAGATTAGGACGCTAGAAAGGGAGAGATGATTTGCCTGTAGACCTTTCTCTTAGTCCGCTTGGGCTGCTACAGCAGAATACTGTCAGCTAGGTGGGTTATAAACAACAGAAACTTATTTCTCACAGTCGAAGAAGTAAGGGAGGCTGGGAAGTCCAAGATCAAGGTATATGTGGTGTCTGGTGAAGGTTCAATTCTGGTTCAGAGATGACAACTTCCCACTGGCCTCCGGTGGTTAAAGGGGCAGGGAAGCTCTCTGGGGTCCCCTTTATAGGGCATTAATCCCATCATGAAGGCTCCATTCTCCTGGCCTCATCACCCCCACTGTCCTCCCTCATCATACCATCACATTGGGGGTTAAGATTTCAACATATGAATTTTTGAGAGGGAGGAGGCACAAACATTCAGATCACAGCAACCCTGCTGAACTGCATGGTCTGTTTTATCACAGGGCAAGCAGCAAACTCAAGCTGACCTTATACTGCTTTACGATGTCTTTGCCTTTATCTTTCCCCTTTGACCTTATGCATGGTAGCACTCCTTTGAAAGAGGTCCCAGTACTTCTGCGTTTTTATCAATTCCAAGATGAGGGGTTTTTTTTCTTGACATGTTAGCATCTCTGAACCTGGCATGACGACGTCTTTGCGCGTGAGTCGGGTTGTTTTTACTGGTGTTGTAACTGGGCAACTGCAACTCTGACAAGGTACTCATTAACCTACTGCCAGGAACCTTTGAGGGAGGAGTACAAGTCCTGGCGTGCTCTGAAATCTGTCCACCGACATCTCCTGTTAATACCGAACAATTGCCAACATCTAACCTATAGGCGTGCCAATATCTGGGAAGGAAATTCTGAAGACAATAGTCGAGAATCCTTTTCACAAAATGCTGCCTGTTGAGGTAAGAGGATTACACTTTGGGAAATGGGTCATGATAATTTACAGTCGTGATTCAGAAAAGTTATACTGAACACGGAGAGGGTGGAAATGCCATAGGCAATTAATCTTGCTTTTATTTTACTTTTATGTATCTACAAGAGTGATACATGTTTTAAAGAGTTGAGTCTGAATGAGTCTAAAAGAGATCTTTCATTCAGTATAAAACTAAAACACCGTGTTATAGTTGAAATGACATAACTTTTTCTTATTGGTAATCAAAGTAATAATGCATTTTATTATTGATGGCATTTTAGATTCAATAGAATATGGTAACAATATCCATTTACATGAAACTGCAATTAATAAGATACAGGTTTAAAGAATTACACAACAGCATAATAAACTGGTCATTAGCCTCAGAATTCACTTATCAGGCAAACGTCTAGAAAAAAAGAAAACTTCCATTTATTATAGGATGTGATTTAAAAATGACTGATACTCAAAGTCTCCACTTTCATCATATTGACAATTAAATATTTTTAATTGTAACTTATATTGATATAATTGTAGTTTCACATGATGGTGTAAGAAGTATTAGAGAAAGATCCCTCTGTCCTTTACCCAGCTTCTCTCAATTGTAACATCTTGCACAATTGTAGTGCAAGATCACGGTCAGCATACGGACACTGAGAAAATCCACAGATCTTAGATCTCCTGGTTTTACTTTTTCACCTGCAGACGCTGTGTGTGTGCATGTGCGTGTGCATGTGCATGTGCATGTGTGTCTACTTAGTTTCTAGACCATATCATCACATGTGTTGGCTTGTGTCTCCATCACCACAGTCGAGACACTTGGTAGTTCTGCCCCCATCAGGATCCTTCTTGTGGCCTCTCATAGTCACCCCTCCCTCTCTTGCCCCCATCCTCATCTCTAATTCCTGGCAACCACGATTCTGTTCTCCAGCTCTAAAACTTTACTCCATTTAAAAAATGTTACATAAGTAGAATTGTACACTATGTAACTGTTTAGAACTAGATATTTTTTTTCACTCAGCATAACTTTCTGAAGATTCTTCCAAGCTGTTGCATACATCATTGGTTGAATCCTTTTTATTGCTAGATGAAATCTTTTTAAATAAATAAATGGATATTGAATCCTTTGAGAATGGTGTCAGACGGCTGTCTGGATAAGCATGTAAAGAATGTGATTCGTACGGCCTCCTAAATAATCAAAGAGCCTCTTCAAGCCTGGTAGTAGCAACTCTGGTACAAAGCATTCCAGTCATTTGAGCACTCCAGTGAAATGAGAAAAGGAGTGAAGGATATGGATAAAACCCAGGTAACAGAAGCGCCCTGTATTCAAAACCATTGCTGCTGGCTTTGCATTTTCTGTTTAAGCCAAAGTTGATATTAATAGCAACTATGCCAATTAGTATTTCATTTCTTCTTTTCTCCTATGAGCTCTTATAGCTATATAAATAAGCAGTGATAAAGTTGCCAAATAAAACCTAGAAAAAGAGGGAGATCGGGCTTTGAATGACTCATGGAAGGATTATCTACCTTTGAGAATATTGGAAAACACTTCTTTTCACATTTCCAAGCAACCTGAAATTGCAGCTTTTCACCGTGATCAGGTTTGGGACATTCTTTTTGTTTTTAAGACTTTATTAAACAAACATTTCCAGAGAGCCTACTGCCATCTCATAGCTAAATTTGTATTGGTTCCCATTTTGCATAAAATATAAACGCAAACACAACCAGACTGAGAGATTTTCCCCAAGGTTTTGTGGCTGCAAAGGGGAAAGCCAGGACTAGATTCCAGGCAGTCTGACTCAGAGTTCTCTGCACTATCCTTTTCATTTCTGACTTTTTTTTTTTTTTTTTTTTTTAGATATATTAAACTTACAGGAAGGCACATGTGGCACAAGTGTGGAGCTTGACGAATCTGCACCAAGTGAATTCCTCTTGTAATCAGCATCTGCACCAAGTCACAGGAAATTATTCCAGAAGCTCCTCTGTACTCACTACCCTCTGCCCAGCATAACCACTTACTCGGCTTCTGAAAGCATACATTGCTTTTGCCTGTGTTGGTGCTTTATGTAAATGATTACACAGATCCTGTGCTCCTGTGATTGGCTTCTTTCACTGAACATGAGCTATTGCTGTGTGCAACTGTAGATCATCAATTCTCATTCTACTGTGTCCTTTAAAAAGCAGTTGGTGGTGGTACAAGTCCATATTTTGAAAACCTATTAAATTTCAGTAGCAAGTGAAATTTACATTCTACTACCAAAAAATAATTTAAACTCAGCAGTCCATTTAAATATCAAACCCTCTCACTTCTGTCTGGTAACCAAACATCAACTCAGAGACTGATTTACAAGGCTCTTTCTTTGAGACTTAGCATCTTTCAAGCTGCTGCCATTTTAATCAAGATTACAACAAACTGATCACAGTTTTTTTTTCACACTGAAAGTCCTTCCACTCCATTAAGTTGACAAGGAGTATTCAATTACCAAGGATTACTATAATCACCACTGGAAAAGCGTCTCTAGGCCATACTTACAGCTTAGAGACTTGCTCCAGCAAAATAATAATTGTTAGTTGTCTATCATATTTAAAGATGGTGCCAGATCTGAGGTTGCTCCAGTAAGGTGGCTTTTAGGTAAGGTGGCGTCTGAAAGGTACAGCCCATCTACTGCAGGAATCCCAACCATTTGATAACAGACAGCATAGAGTCCCAAATCTCAAGTGTAAAAGAAAATATTGATTCAACTGAACCGGCCAAAGAGAGAACAGGGAGGCCCTAAAAATGAGCACCCCAAAAGTCCATTTTTACCCCATAGCATCTCATTTGTCTACCTTGCAAGGGATTTAGAAAGCTGGACTCTTTATGAATACGTAGGCTTTTGAAAAAGTCAAAAGTGAGAATTGGGGTGAACACATGTTTAGACCCCACTCTATTATTCTGAGAACTACATACCCGAAGACAGGAGAAGTCCCAGTTTCATTTTACAGCTGGCGGTGCTGCTGCAGTCTGTGTTTCCCCTCACTCTTTGGGTAGAATTCTTATTCAATCTTTCCTGTTTGTATTTTCTGTTAGTCTGGGCTTAGTGGCAGAGGACATAACCCATTCTGTTTGTGGAAAAATATTAATGACACACAGGATCACTGGGTCGCTACGCTGTTTCTAGCTTCTAGGAATACATTCCGAAGCACAGTGAGGACTTTGCTACTCTGCCTCCGACCCTGTTATGGAGCCTGGAGTCCAGCAGGCTGCTCACCCAATCAGGAGCTGCCCATTTGAGCCGCCCACTATCCTGTGAACCAGCAACTGAAGAAGTGCTGCCCCTCTTCACACGCGACCCGAGTTCCGAAAGTCGGTTTGTGTGTGTGCATCTGGTTGGGGAAATCTAAATCACACCTGGAAAGCCTCACTGCAAGGGATCCTGGGAAATGCCATTCTTAGGTGCTTGCTGGAAAGTCTGAAGAGCACTAAGCCCACCAGCCCTCAGTGGGTGGCATTCAGACACATAATCAACAGAAATACAGAAATGCTCACCGTATCACCTCACGTAAACCCTACACTTTAACATTTTACGTCAACCCTCTAGATAATTTTTTTTTTTTTGAGATGGAGTCTCGCTCTGGTGCCCAGGCTGGAGTGCGGTGATATAATCTCGGCTCACTGTACCCTCCACCTCCCGGGTTCTAGTGATTCTCCTGATGCAGCCTCCTGAGTAGCTGGGATTACAGGTGCATACCACTACACCTGGCTAATTTTTGTGTTATTAGTAGACGTGGGGTTTCACCATATTGGCCAGAGTGGTCTCGAACTCCTGACCTCAAGTGATCCACCTACCTCAGCCTCTTAAAGTGCTGGGATTACAGGTGTGAGCCACCGTGCCCGGCCTCTAGATAACCTTTTCTTAAAGTTGAGATTGGCATTGATTAGCACAATGGTTCTCACCTTCACTGGGTGTCAGGTTAACATGGAGAACTTAAAAAGTATAGAATACTGGGTTCCAAATCCCAGAGAGTCTGACTCACTCAGTCTGTGTAAGCCCAGGTCATCTCTGGATAATTCCCATAAGGAGCCAGAATTGAGGAACACTGGGTTACACAATACCGCAGTCACCCAGTATCTGCTGCCTCCCGAAAGCCGTAGAACCTCATAGACTTTGTAGAAGCCTCTCTCACTGAGCTCAGGACTGAATTGCCAGAAATAGATAACACAGTGCAAAAAAAAAAAAAAAAAAAAAAGCTTTGAGAAATGCTCTGAAGGCTTGCACAACACATGCTCATCATGAGCAAAGAGAAGTTGCACCAAAAGTGGAGGACATTTTAATTAGCCAAACCTTATGTACAAAAATGAAAATGAAGCACTCAGCTGCCAAGTCAACCACTGAACACTGAAAAGAGCGTATTGAAACTTTAACAGTGACTTAAACGAAACAAAACAAACAAGCGAAAATAAACAAAAGGCGGCTGGCAACCAATGGCATCATGGATGGATAGGCTCCATCACGCTGTCCGAGGTCAATCTCAAAAGGAAAAATAAATAAATAACGTTAGGCAGAACTCTGGGGCTGCAGACCACTTTTGAAAGTCTTTGCTCCAGACACACACACACACACACACACACACATCTCAAAACTCAAAGTACTCCATTGGCTCCTGGAAAACAAATGGAATTACAATGCTGTGGCTTTTTTTTTTTTTTTCTGGCTCTGTGGATTGATGATGGGCATCAGATTCACATGGAGAACTTAAGAAGTACGGAAGACTAGGTCCCAGATCCCAGAGGGTCTGACTTACTCAGTCTGGGTAGGCCCGGGTCATCCCTGCATAACTCCCACAAGGAGCCAGAATTGAAGAATGCTGGGTTAGACAATACCGCCGTCACCCAGGAGGGGTTGTAACCACGTTCGCAGTATTTTAGAAGGGAAAGGAGACCCATGTCACTTCTTCCCAAGCTAAGACCCTGGCTACTCAAAGTGTGGTCCGTGGGCCAGTATCCCTAGACCTGGTTAGAAACACAGACTTTGGTCCATCGCAAACCTCCTGAATCAGGAAGTGCCTTCAAACACAGTCTCCAGGCGATGCGTCCACATGTAGATGACAGTCGGGGAGGCTCGGGGCAACACTCTCCCGTATTCCCAGAGCACATGCTTCCCTGTCAAAACCTAACCTCCTACTTAACAATTTTTGAGTTTCTATTAAAGGAAGTAACTTTCCCATTTACTACATTTGAGCCCATCAGCCCCTCTGCAACAGAATGTGTTTATTTACACATGCAGTCTGAAACAGTCCCATTCATCTCAAATTGTTTACTATAACAAAATATCCTCTGAATCCACAGTTCTGTCCATCCTGCCATCCAAATGAGCATTTGAAATTGTTAAAAGTGCTTCTTTTTTTTTCCATTCTTCCTTTTTTTTTTTTTTTTTTTTTGAGGCGGAGTTTCACCCTTGTCACCCAAGCTGGAGTGCAGTGGTGCAATCTTGGCTCACTGCAACCTCCGCCTCCCGAGTTCAAGGGATTCTCCTGCCTCAGCCTCCCGAGTAGCTGGGATTATAGGCACATGCTACCATACCCAGCTAATTTATGTATTTTTAGTAGAGACAGCGTTTTACCATGTTGGCCAAGCTGGGCTCGAACTCCTGACCTCGGGTGATCCACCTGCTTCAGACTCCCAAAGTGCTGGGATTACAGGTGTGAACCACCATTCCCGGCCTTAAAGTGCTTCTTAGACATACTGAATTATACATTTACTAGGACATTTAGAGGAAAAGAATTTTATATCTTGGTTATTCCCAATGACCTGAAAATAAACAGACTGTTCATTTACCTCCTGGCCAAGAACCAGCCTAGTAAGTACTATATTACTGGCTGATTTGCAAGAGAAAAAAATTGGAATGTCCTTCTTCCTTTAAATATGTAGCAAGAATTAGTTGAAAACACAAATCAGATCTTCTATGTTCTGACAAGAGAGTAAGGAGACAAGATTAACTGCTAAAAATGTCTCTCCATTTTATCTTCTGGTTTAATAATTTAGAGTTTGAATTGTTTGCTCAGAAGGCAAACAATATCTTCTGATGCATATTTTATGACTGTGAATTTCAGAAAGCAGTATGCCAGCAGCCAAACCCCTGGTGCATACTTAACTGACTCTCCAGAGAAAAGATCTATTAGGGGAGAGGCTGGGGATCAATTTGGACATCGTACACAGAGCCCCAGAAAGATCAACACCTTACAGTGAGCGTTGGGACCTCCTAGCTAACACCCACTGCACACAGCACACCGCCTGCTCCCGCTACCTCCTGCCTCTGATTTGTCTTTACAAATGGCTTATTGGCACAGTCGCTTTCCTGCTGGCTCACAACAGCACTGGCCTGAGTGACCAACTAGCCTGTGGCAGGACACACCCTTGATCTCATGTTTACATCAGGATATGTGACACTTTTTAAAGGAACTTGAACATTCTCTTGCCCAGTTAATGGAAACCGTATCAGTTGCTAAAGTACCATGGAATAAGAACAACATAGCTGTCTGCTTCTCAACCCTAGGAGGATACTAACACAAACACCAACGCTAACACCAACACCCAAACCAATGCAAACACTAACACTAACGCCAGCACTAACACTAATCCTATACAAACACAAATGCTAACGCCAACGCCAACACCAGTACTAAAACTAACACAAACACCAACACTGACACCGACACCACCCATGATAACACTATTTCACTAACACCAACAACTAACTATATACTCACACTAATACTAACAGTAATACTATGTGCCATCACTAAGACAAACAGCAACACCAACTATAACAACATGACCGGTAACACCAACACTAATACTAATTCTATGCGCCAACACCAACACTGACAATGATACTAACACCAACACTAACACAAACACCAATACTAACACTTTAATACCAATACTAGTATGAACACTAACACCAACAATGCCAGTGCTAACCCTACACCAGTACTAATGAGAAGGCAAATACTAACAGTCATGCCATGTTACAAATAATAACAGGTAACACAGATTGAACCTTTACCGTGCGTGTTCTAGTGCTGAGTATTTGCGCACTTTGTGAGTACCTTCATCGCACCGATGTATTTCTAGGGGAGCTGCAATGTGGCCGTTCCTGTCAGCATGCACTGGCGTTTTGTTGCCATCCTGCTGCAGGACGAGCTGGGCAGGGAGAAGACTGTGTGATGGGGATTGTGGCTGTGGTGTGCTGAACTCTCCAGTGCTCCTGTAGGCTCCTTATCTTTCCAGCTGCCAATAGCTATTCTGTAGACCATGGGCCAACTCAGGCCCTCTGTCCGCTTTTGTGTGTGAAGTTCTATAGGAACACTGCTCCACGCTTCCATTTACAGACCATCTATGGCTCCTTTATTACCACATGGCCCAGCTGAGTAGTTGAGGCAGGAACCATGTGCCCAAAATATTTACTCTCTGACCACTTCTCATCTACAGTTACTTAGCTGAACGTCCATACCCTCACCTCCCACCTTTCCTTCCACGGCAAGCTGGAGTCCACACTCCTTACCAGAAACAGGTTTTTAATCTTTCTGAACTTGTTAGAAAGCATATGGATAAAAGGCCCATCAACTCGACTTAAACTGGCTTCAGCCATAAAGAAACAGCGTGCTTTGTGTTCCTAAGAAGTTCAGGGTTGTGCTGATTTTGGATATAGAAGGAGCCCGAAGGCCCCCAGTCTCTACATAGTGTTCTTGCGGCCAAGGTAGGCACAGGGGGTCGTGGGGCACCCGGTGCAATGCTGCGATTACCTCCTATCTGCTGCTTCCAAAGGCCTCTCCTTGGTCCTCCTTCTTCTTCCTGCTGGTGGCTCTGGGACCACTCGCTCTGCCCTGTCCGTGCTTCCTGACCCTACCTTGATTAACCTCTTTCATCCCAGGGCACTGGATGGAAGAGTCAGGGTATGAACTCAGAGGCCTTCCTGCATTCTCACCCTGGCGCTACAGTATTGGTTGGATATAAGGTTTGTGACATTCATTATCTCCGTCTTAGGTTATCTGTAAGATATGGAGCTTAATATTCCTTCCCTCACAGGATTTGTGAGATTTAAATGATTTAAAGTGCACTAATACTCACACACACACATGCATATGCATTATCTAGCACATAGTACAGTATGTACTCTATAATTATTAATTCTTATAACTATTGAATCATTACATCCTTGTTCTTTTCATGGCTGCTTCCCCCGCTTGCTCTAATAGAGTCATTCCCAATCTTCTGTCATTAACTCATTTCTTGCAATTTCATTGTTTTCCTTAAGGGAACTCATTCATTCCCCAGCCCTCACTTTTCCTCACACGATGGTCACAAGGAGGAAATACTAATAAAATTATCAGCAGATAACAGTGATTGTGTGCTTGCAATGCACCTGTTGAAACTTGAGTGCAGTAACTGATTTGATTCCCACAACAAGCTGCAGGAGAGGAGGAGAGGCAGAGCAAGAGACACGTGGAGTGGGAGGAGAAGGTCTGCGTGACTCTAACTGGAGTTCTGGAAGGGGAGAAGGCATGTGAAGACAGACTGAGAGTTTTTAGAAATAATGAAATGCCAATATTCAGATTTAGGCCAGCACAATGAGGGAGAGAGAACCTCACCCTTGACAGGTTCTCCTGTACAGGCGGTGCCTGGACAAGCCCAGGGAAGTCTCGGAACTCAACATTTCTCCCCCTGCCTTATGGACTAAGATCTCGTCACTTGTCTTACCCAAATCCAGTAGTTCTCAACCATGGTTACACATTAAAATCATCAGCAGTTCTTTAAAAACAAAAACAAGAGCCTCGTCATATAGTTGGAAGTCAGGCAGTGTGATGACTCCAGCTTTGTTTTTTGTTTTTTGTTTTTGCTTAGGATTGTCTTGGCTATGCAGGCTATTTTTGGTTCCACATGAAGTTTAAGCCATGGAATACTAGGTAGCCATAAAACAGGATGAGTTCATGTCCTTTTCAGGGACATGGATGAAACTGGAAACCATCATTCTCAGCAAACGGACACAAAAACAGAAAAACAAACACCGCATGTTCTTACTCATAAGTGGGTGTTGAGAGAACACACAGACACAGGGAGGGGAACATCACACACTGGGCCCTGGGGGGTGGGGGGCTAGGGGAGCAATAGCAGGAGGTGGGGGAACTGGGGAGGGAAAGCATTAGGAGAAATACCTAATGTAGATGATGGGGCAATGGATGCAGCAAACCACCACCATGGCACGTGTATACCTATGTAACAAACCTGGATCTGCATATGTACCCCAGAACTTGAAGTATAATAAATAAATTAAAAAGACCAAAAACCAAAACTAAACAAAAATACAACATAACCTACAAAATACTCCAAGAAATTTTGATTAAATTGTTCTGGGGGTAGAGCCCTGGCATCAGTATTTCTTTCTTTTTATTTATTTATTTTTTGGAGACAGAGTCTCACTCTATCACTCAGGCTGGAGTGCAGTGGTGTGGTCTTGGCTCACTCAAACCTCTGCCTCCTGGGATCAAGCAATTCTCCTGCCTCAGCCTCCCAAGTAGCTGGGATTACAGTCACACACCACTACGTCTGGCTAATTTTTGTATTTTTAGTAGAGACA
>CAUYLG010067038.1:0-18411 GCA_963573385.1 Cacajao melanocephalus
TAGCTCTTATTATTTTGAGATACGTTCCATCAATACCTAGTTTATTGAGAGTTTTTGTTTTTAGCATAAAGCGCTGTTGAATTTTGTCAAAGGCCTTCTCTGCATCTATTGAGATAATCATGCGGTTTTTGTCTTTGGTTCCATTTATGTGATGGAATACATTTATAGATTTGCCTATGGTGAACCAGCATTGCATCCCTGGGATAAAGGGGAAAATCACTCATGCCATTCCCTTCTTCCAACAATTTGCCCCTCCCCTTATCCATTATCTGCTTGCTTTTGTTCATTCTCCAGTGCCTCCAGGTAGTTTTTTAGAAAACTTTTATTTCAGGTTCAAGGTTACATGTGAAAGTTTGTCACATGGGTAAACTCGTGTCATGGGGGTTTGTTGTACAGATTATTTCATCATGCAGGAATTTATCCAAGTACCTAATAGTTATCTTTTCTGCTTCTCTCCCTCCTCCCATCTCCAGGCTCTCCCACAGACCCCAGTGTGTTTATCCTCAACTATGTGTCCTTATGTTCTCATTGTTTAGCTCCCACTTATATCTGAGAACATGTAGTATTTGGTTTTCTGTTTCTGCCTTAGTTTGCTGAGGATAATAGCCTCCAGCTCCATCCATGTTCCCATAAAAGGCATGATCTCATTCTTTTTTATGGATGCTGAAATTATATTTTGCCCGGAATTTATAGTTGTTATTGGCAGGAGGTTTGGTTTGTTAGGATCTATTCAGCTATTTCCAGAAGCTGAAACCATCACATTATTTTTTAAAGCAATCACTATTTCATTGTTCCTTATATTAGGTATAACTACTTTGAGGCAAATAATATTTACTCAATTAAGTCCTGATACTTTATAAGATCTATATTGTTCTTTTATGGCCAGCCCTCTTTAATAGTAATACACACATAATGGACTGTTAATTTCAATTGAGATTTGCCAGATTTTTGACTTTTTTTAGTATCTATGGCAAATGTTCTAAATGCCTTTGGCTCAATTCTTCTGTATTGTACAACGGATAAAATTAATAAATTCTGTAATATAATCTTTCATTATTTCTTAGTAATTTTTCACCTAAATTGTCTTTTACCAATAGACTGAGCACCCACATTTATTCCATCTCTTGTTCTAACATACCTTCTACTTTTCTAATATAAGCATTTAAGTCTACAAATTTCTAAGTAATATATTATTTGCATTTCATAAATTTCAATATCATATCTTCATTTTTGTCCAATTCTCACACATTTACAATTTATTTATAGTTTCTTCTTTAATTCATAAGCTATTTAAAAGTGTGATTTTTGAATTCCAATATAGAATTTAAGAATTTTTTAAATTAACTTTTAAGATATTTGTGATATATGAGCTGACAGTTTGTATGATGTAAATTCTTTGATACCTGCTTTATGCCACAACTTTTATAAATATTCAGGTGCACAGAGAAATATGTATATTCTTTAATCAATGGTATGTAAATAAGAACTTATGTCTAATAATTCAAACTTACTGTGTTTTTCAAATAGACAATATCTTCACTAATTTTTTTGCTGTTTATTCAGTTGAGAGAGTTGTACTGGAACTTTCCATTTTAGTGATAGATTTGTCCATTCTTCCTTCAATTCATCAAAATTTCTTTGTATAGTTTAAGACTTATTTATTATATGAATTAGGCGAATGTTATTTTATCTTCCTTGAGAATTGAATCACTTACATTTATATAGTAATTTGTTCAACTGATAAAAGCATTTTAAAAATCTTTTTTTTCTGTGAATATTATATTATTGTGCCTTTTGTTTAGAGTTTGGAATCTTTTTCCATGTTTACATTTCCAATTATTTTTGTCCTTATGTTCTTGGTACTTTACTTAAACAGTATAGAATATTTTTTAAAATTTAATCTGCAGTCTGGTTCTTTTAAGTGACATCTGTAGTTTATTTGTATTTATTATGAGTATTCATATATTTTAATTTATTCCTAGCATCTTTCTTTTTGTTTTCTGTCCTTTGTTTTTATCATTGATTGATTTTGTTGCCATTATTGTTTGTATGTTTTCCTGTTCTATTTCTCTCGACTCTACTAGTGTGGAAATTATAGCCTATTACTACTTTTTAGTGGTTAACATTAAAATGTTTCTGTGCATGCTTTACCTAACAAACTCAGAAGTTAGTACTTTAGATACTCTCTCATGTAATTCAAGGGACTTAAAACAGTTTAACTCTATGCCTGTCCTGATATATATGTTATTTTGTGTTTGAGATTTTTATACAAGTTTCTAAATTTATTTGCTTATTATGCTTTCTTAGATTGTAGAAGTTCTTCCTCGGATAATTTCCTTTTCTAGTAAAATACGTATGTTAGATATCCTTTAACATAAGAATGTTGCATAAAAATACTTTTTAAAAAATCATGTGCTGGATTTACTTTACTCTTTTTCTTAAAATTTATGATTTTCTGGGTGCAAAAGTAGGACTTGATAATCATTTTATCGTAGCAATTTGAATATGTTATTTTGCTATTTCTAGTTTCCATTGTTGGTATTAAGAAACATGGTATTAGCCTAATTGTCTTTCCTTTTTAGGTGAACTGTCTTTTCTTTCTACTCTTTTTTCATCTTTTCTATGTTTTTGATTTTCTGCAGTTTCAGTACAATGTTTTTAGATGTGGATTTCCCTTTATTCATCATAGTAAGTGGGGTTCATGTATCATGAATTCATGCCCTTTGTCAGTTCTAGAAAGCTATAAGCCATTAAAGCCACACATTGTGTCTTTATTTTCTCTGTTCTTTCCTTCTAGAACTGCAGTTAGCTTGATGTTAGAACTTTTCATTCTGTCTTCCATATATCTTAATCTCTCTTTAATAGCTTCTATATCCTATTTTGCATTTTTCAGTTCAATTGCTTTGAGCTATTTCTTCAGTTGTAGATAATGTGCTCTTCAACCCCAACCATTACACTTTAAAAAATTACAATTATATACTGTTGATATGGTTTGGATCTGTGTTCCTATCCAAATCTCATGTCGAATTGTTCCCCAGTGTTGGAGGTGGAGCTTGATGGGAGGTGATTAGCTCATGGAGGTGGAAGTTCTCATGAATGGATTAGCACCTTCCCTTAGGTGCTGTTCTTGTAATAGTGAGTGAATTATCCTAAGATTTGGTTGTTTAAAAGGGTGTAGCACCTCTCCCCTCACCTCCTTGTTTCTGCTGCCTCCATGTGAGACATCTTGCTCCCCCTTCACCTTTTGCCATGATTGTAAATTTCCTGAGGCTTCCCCAGAAGCCAAGCAGAAGCTCCTATGCTTCCTTTATAGCCTGCAGAACCATGAGCTAAATTAAACCTCTTTTCTTTATAAATTACCCAGTCTCAGTTATTTCTTTATAGCAATAAGAGAATAGACTAACACAATTGTTCTAGCTATTAATTTTTAAATCTACCTAATTATGTGGGATAATCCCTATTGCTTACTCATGATTTTTTATTTCACTGTTTATTTTTAAAAATATATCATACATAGTTATTAAACATTATATGCCTCTCTAAAATCTACATTTGATGATCACTATGTTATTAGCTATTACCCTTCTATAGTGTTTTCATATGTACTTGCTAGTCTTTGATTTTTGAGCCCAATCTTAGTTGATTTTAATCTGTGCTAAACAATAGGAGCTAAAATTAATTATTGCTTCATTCAGAGATTTAATGTTTGCTTCATTTAACAACAACAGGAATCTCCTGTCTTTGAACTTCTTTGATCCTTTCCATTGACTTTCCTGATGATTCAGATTCAGCTCCAACAACTTGGTGCTATCTCAAAGATTAGTCTTTCAGTAACTGGGCATTTGCACTGATGACCACTATGTATTACGCATGTATTTAACACTTATAACTTATTTTAACTAACATTTTTGATACTATTTTTGTTTGGGAATTTCCTTTATCTTCTGCAAGCCTGTAATGTATAAATTTATAGTCAATGGAAGACTTGTTATTTTGTAGTGGGAGGGCCCTTCAGAGTATTTAGTCTGCCATACTGATCTAGCCTTTTACTCTTTTTTCATATTTTTATTTCTTATGTTATTTTTAAAATATAGAATATATATTTACTTTATTATTTAAATTTGATATTTTCAATTTACAATTTTTTAAATTCTGATTTTGTTGTCTTTTGTTTTTGGTGGCTCACCCTCATGGTATCTTATTTCTTGTCAGTTAGATAATTTTAGACTATAGCAACTTTTCTTGAAACTTTATTCCTAGTAATTCTTCGAGATCTGTGATGAAAGTGTGTTCCTCAAAGAAGATTTGTGCTTGCTTATTTTGGGCACCTGAATACACTACAAATAGATAATTTATAATTAAATTCTCAACTTAAGATTTTTCACATTATCCATAGTGTGATATCAGACTATAAAGACTAGTTTGAGGTCTCAGATTATCAAGGGAAATTTTTATCCTCATCCACTCAGTACAAAAGTTCAAGGAAATCAGTTTTCCTTTTAAGAGGCTGAGGGAAATCTCTAGGTTTCCTTTCCCTGGAAACCCTAGTTTACATGAGGATCCCTGATTTAGTGACATGGTCTTCTGTTACGTTGTAGATTGGCCCCAAGCTGTCTTCCAATCTCTGTGTCGATTAAAAACAAAGTTCATGGACAAAGCTCAAGTTCTGTAGCTCAGCTTAGCTGATGTCACTTTGCTTTTGGTTATTTCTGAGATTTCCTACTTGCCAGTTCACTGATACATGACAAGTTTTCAAATATATTTTATCCAGCATTTTTAGTTATTTACAGTGGGAGTGTCCATCAGGGTATCCAGTTGCCAAACTTCCAGAAACAGAAGTCAACCTATTCATTTGGAAAATTAGATTATTTTCCTACATAGATTGAACCAGTATATTTAATTTAATTTTCCTACTTGGTTGATCAAGCAATTAAAAAGTATCCAATCAGTTTTCAGCTGACAATAGATAATGCAAATGCTAAATAAATAAATAATTATGTGGACTCAGTTTCCATTATCTTAAAACAATGTAGAGCTATCATTACATATGACAAGATTCTGAGTCTGCTTTGCAAAGCTCATTTCATAAATAAAAATGACTTTGTGTAAGAGGCAAGCTTAAAGTATCAAATAAGCCATTAAAATATGAGGACATATGGAGAAGGTTATATAACTTTTTCAGAGTTTCTGCTACCCTTGAACTTGGTGTTTAATGATCATAGGGCAGTTTAGGACATTGTTCTTTGCTGAAGTTGTGGGAAGGATGAATTGTGTATGTACAGATACAGCGTCTCTCTGTGTGTGTGTGTGAGTATGTGTTCATTGTGTATATAAGATGTGTAGCACTTTATTCTTAAAGATCAATTTGTTGAGGTTTTAGTACATGAAGCTTTGGCACTATGAAGAGAATCCATAGTGGTTCTGCTCATGAGATGCTGACATATTTTTTAGGAAACATAAGGTATGTGCTGTTCCCCAAGTTTCCATCTTCACACCTGCAGTATCCTTACCCATATGCTCAACCTTTTCCCACAGATGAGTTTTCTATGCTCCACGCAGAGGTTGACACTTCCACCAACTGTCTACCCAAACTCTCTTTTTAAGAACATTTCCCTATCAGTTCTTTGTTGTTTCTCTGGCATCATCCATTTTTCTTCTCTAAGTGGTTCATTCTAATTAGTTGACATAAATGCTATTATTTTTATTCCCATTTTTCTCTATAGTCTCATTTTTTAGATCCCTATTCATAGGAATACTTCTTAAAAGAGTTCTCTAAGCTGTCTGCAATTTTGCTCCTTCCACTCACTCTAAAGTTCATTTCATTGAAATTTCTGCACCCATCATTTGTTTTTGTTTTAAATATGATTGATTGATTGATTGATTGATTGATTGATTTTCTTTCTTTTTTGTTATTATACTTTAAATTCTGGGGTACATGTGCAGATCGCGCAGGATTGTTACATAGGTATGCACATGCCATGGTGATTTGCTGCATCCATTCTCCCAACACCTACATTAGGTATTTTTCCTAAAGTTATCCCTCCCCAATCCCCCTACCACCTGCTATCCCTCCCCTAACCCCCAACCCCCAACAGACCCCAGTGTGTGCTACTCCCCTCCCTGTGTCCATGTGTTCTCATTGTTCAACACCCACTTATGAATGAGAACATGTGGTGTTTGGTTTTCTGTTCTTGGGTCAGTTTGCTGAGAATGATAGTCTCCAGATTCATCCATGTCCCTGCAAAGGACATGAACTCATCCTTTTTTATGGCTGCATAGTATTCTATGGTGTATATGTGCCATATTTTCTTTATCCAGTCTATCATCGATGGGCATTTGGATTGGTTCCAAGTCTTTGCTATTGTAAACAGTGCTACAATGAACATATGTGTACATGTGTTTTTATAGTACACGGATTTATAATCCTTTGGGTATATACCCAGTAATGTGATTGCTGGGTCAAATGGAATTTCTATTTTCAGATCCTTGAGGAATTGCCACACTGTCCTCCCAATGGTTGAACTAATTTACACTCCCACCAGCATTGTAAAAGCATTTCTATTTCTCCACATTCTGTCCAACATCTGTTAACACTACAGATTTTTTAATGATCACCATTCTAACTGGCATGAGATGGTATCTCAAGGTGGTTTTGATTTGCATTTCTCTAATAACCAGTGATGATGAGCATTTTTTTATATGTTTGTTGGCCACATAAATGTCTTCTTTTCAGAAGTGTCTGTTCATATCCTTTGTCCACTCTTTGATGGGGTTATTTCTTGTAAATTTGCTTAATTTTTTTTGTAGATTCTGGATAGTAGCCCTCTGTCAAATGGATAGATTGCAAACTTATTTCTCATTCTGTTGGTTGCTGGTACACTCTAATGATTGTTTCTCTCGCTGTGCAGAAACTCTTAATTAGATCCCATTTGTCTGTTTTGGTGCTTGTTGCCATTGCTTTTGGTATTTTAGTTATGAAGTCCTTGCCTATGCCTATGTCCTGAATGGTTTTGCCCAGGTTTTCTTCTAGGATTTTTATGGTGTTGGGTTTTATGTTTAAATCTTTAATCCATCTGGAGTTAATTTTAGTGTAGGGTGTAAGGAAAGGGTCCAGTTTCTGCTTTCTGCACTTGGCTGGCCGGTTTTCCCAACACCATTTATTAAATAGGGAATCCTTTCCTCATTGCTTGTTTTCATCAGGTTGGTCAAAGATAAGATAGTTGTAGATGTGTGACGTTTCTTTATTCTGTTCCATTGGTCTATATCTCTGTTTTTGTACTGGTAGCATGCTGTTTTGATTGCAGTAGACTTGTAGTATAGTTTGAAGTCAGGTAGCATGATGCATCCAGCTTTGTTTTTTCTTTTGCTTAGGATTGTCTTGGCTGTGCGGGCTCTCTTAAGGTTCCATATGAAGTTTAAGGTGGTTTTTTCTAGTTCTGTGAAGAAGGTTAATGGTAGCTTGATGGGAATAGCATTGAGTCTATAAATTACTTTGGGCAGTATGGCCATTTTAACGATATTGATTCTTTCTAAACATGAGCATGAAATGTTTTTCATCTGTTTGTGTCCTCTCTTATCTCCTTGAGCAGTGGTTTGTAGTTCTCCTTGAAGAGATCCTTTACATCCTTTGTTAGTTGTATTCCTAGGTATTTTATTCTTTGTAGCAATTGTGAATGGGAGTTCACTCATGATTTGGCTCTCTGTTTTTCTGTTATTGTTGTATACGAATGCTTGTATCTCAAAATCTCAATGATTTTGTATCCAGAGACTTTGCTGAAGTTGCTTATTATCTTAAGGAGATTTTGGGCTGAGATAATGGGGTCTTCTGAATAGACAATCGCTTCATCTGCAGATAGAGAAACTTTGACTTCTTCTTTTCCTGATTGAATACCCTTTATTTCTTTTCCTTGCCTGATTGCTCTGGCTAGAGCTCCCAGTACCATTTTGCATAGGAAGGGTGAGAGAGAGCATCCTTGTCTAGTGCCAGATTTCAAAGGGAATGTTTCCAGTTTTTGCCTGTTCCCTATGATATTGGCTGTGAGTTTGTCATAAATAGTTTTATTATTTTGAGATACATTCCATTGATACCTAGTTTACTGAGAATTTTTAGCATATTGAATTTTGTCAAAGGCTTTCTCTGCATCTATTGGATGATTATGTGGTTTTTGTCTTTGGTTCTGTTTATGTGATGGATTACATTTATAGATTTGTGTATGTTGAACCAGCCTTGCATCTCTGGGATGAAGTCGACTTGATTTTTGATGTGCTGTTGCATTTGGTTTGCCAGTATTTTATTGAAGATTTTTTCATTGACGTTCATCATGGATTTTGGCCTAAAGTTTTCTTTTTTAGTTAAGTCTACATCAGGTACTGGTATCAGGATGTTGTCAGTCTCGTAAAATAAGTTAGGGAGGATTCCCTCTTTTTGTATTGTTTGGAGTAGTTTCAGAAAGAATGGTTCCAGCTCCTCTTTGTACATCTGGTAGAATTCATCTGTAAACCTGTCTGGACCTGGAATTTTTTTGGTTGGTAGGCTATTAATTGCTGCCTCAACTTCAGATATTGTTATTGGTCTATTCAAGGATTCAACTTCTTGGTTTAGTCTTGGGAGGGTGTAATTGTCCAGGAATTTATCCATTTCTTCTAGATTTTCTCGTTTATGTGCATACGGTTGTTTGTAGTAATCTCGGCTGTTGGTTTGTATTTCTGTGGCTTCATTAGTCGTATCCCCTTTATCATTTTTATTGATTCTATTCGATTCTTCTCTTTTCTTTTTTATTAGTCTGGCTAGCGGACTATTTCATTGATTTTTTTCAAAACAAGCTCTTGGTTTTATTGACTTTTTGAAGGTTTTTTTTGTTGTTGTTGTTTCTATCTCCTTCAGTTCTACTCTGATCTTGGTTTTTTCTTGTCTTCTGCTAGCTTTTGAGGATTTTTGATCTTGCTCTTGCAGCTCTTTCAGTTTTGATGATAGGGTGACTATTTTAGATCTTTTCTGGCTTCTCATGTGGGCATTTATTGCTGTAGATTTTCCTCTAGACACTGCTTTAAATATGTCCAAGAGATTCTGGTATGTAGTGTCTTTGTTCTTATTGGTTTCAAAGAACATCTTTATTTCTGCCTTCATTTCACTGTTTCAATTTCAGTCATCTTTCCAGAGGAAGTTGTTCAGTTTCTATCTAGTTGTGTGATTCTGAGTGAGTTTCTTAATCCTGAGTTCTAATTTGATTGCACTGTGGTCTGAGAGACTGTTTCTTATAATTTCCTTTCTTTTACATTTGCTGAGGAGTGATTTACTTCCAATTATGTGGTAAATTTTAGAGTAAATGTGATGTGGTGCTGAAAAGAATGTATATTCTGTGGATTTGGGGTGGAGAGTTCTGTAGATGTCTATTAGGTCCACTTGGTCCAGATCTGCATTCAAGTCCTGGATATCCTTGTTGATTTTTTGTCTTGTTGATCTAATATTGACAGTGGAGTGTTAAAGTCTTCCACTATTTTTGTGTGGGAGTCTAAGTCTCTTTGTAAGTAGTTAAAAACTTGCTTTATGTATCTGGGTACTCCTGTATTGGGTGCATATATATTTAGGATTGTTAGCTCCTCTTGTTGCATTGATCCTTTTACCATTATGTAATGCCCTTGTCACTTTTAATCTTTGTTGGTTTAAAGTCCATTTTATCAGAGACTAGGATTGCAACCCCTGCTTTTTTGCTCTCCATTTGCTTGGTAAATCTTCCTCCATCGCTTTATTTTGAGTCTATGTGTGTCTTTGCATGTGAGATGGGTCTCCTGAATACAGCATACCAATGGGTCTTGACATTTTATCCAGTTTGCCAGTCTGTGTCTTTTGATTGGTCTCCTGAATACAGCACACTGATGGGTCTTTACATTTTATCCAGTTTGCCGGTCTGTTTCTTTTCATTGGGGCATTTAGGTCATTTACATTTAATGTTAATATTGTTATGTGTGAATTTGATTCTGTCATTTTGTTACTGGCCGCATTTTTGCATGTTAGTTGATGTGGCTTCTTCATTGCATCATTGTTCTTTACCATTTGATATGTTTTTGCAGTGGCTGGTACTGGTTGTTCCTTTCCATGTTTAGTGTTTCCTTCAGGAGCTCTTATAAGGCAGGCCTGGTGGTGATGAAATCTTTCAGCAATTGCTTGTCTGTAAAGGATTGTATTTCTCTTCACTTATGAAGCTTAGTTTGGCTGGATATGAAATTCTAGGCTGAAAGTTCTTTTCTTTAAGGATGTTGAATATTGGCCCCCAGTCTCTTCTGGCTTGTAGAGTTTCTGCCAAGAGATCCTCTTGAGTCTGATGGGCTTCCCTTTGTGGGTGACCCAACCTTTCTCTCTTGTTACCTTTAGCATTTTTTCCTTTCATTTCAACCTTGGTGATTCTGACAATTATGTGCCTTGGGGTTGCTCTTCTTGAGAAATATCTTTGTGGTGTTCTCTGTATTTCCTGGATTTGAATGTTGGCCTGTCTTGCGAGGTTGGGAAAGTTCTCCTGGATAATATCCTGAAGAGTGTTTTCCAGCTTGGATTTATTCTCTCCGTCACATTCAGGTACACCTATCAAACATAGAGTAGGTCATTTCACATAATCCCATATTTCTTGGAGGCCTGGCTTGCTAGGTTGGGGAAGTTCTCCTGGGTAATATCCTGGAGAATATTTTCCAGCTTGGATTCATTTTCCCCATACACAGATCAAGTGTACATTCTGTCTTTTCACATAATCCCATGTTTCTTGATATCCTTTCTTCTGCTTGATCAATTTGGTTATTGAAACTTGTGTATAATTAGTGAAGTTCTTGTGCTGTGTTTTTCAGCTCTATCAAGTCGTTTATGTTTTTCTCTAAGCTGGTTATTCTAGTTAGCGTTTCATCTAACCTTTATTCAAGGTTCTTAGTTTCTTTGTGCTGGGTTAGAACATGTTCTTTTAGCTCCAAGAAGTTCGTTATTACTCACCTTCTGAAGCCTGCTTGTGTCAATTTGTCAAGCTCATTCTCTGTCCTGTTTTGTTTTCTTGCTGGTGAGGAGTTGTGATCCCTTGGAGGAGGAGAGGCATTCTGGTCTTTGATGGTTTCATCCTTTTTGCGTTAGTTTCTTTCCATCTTCATGGATTTATCTAGCTTTGATCTGAGAGAGCCACTTGATGGTGCAGTCTGTCCCTTGCCTGCCTGTAGAGGAGCTGCTGGGCTACCAAGGTCTCCAGCTGCTCTGTAGGCTTCCTGTGTCTTTTGTTAACACAGGGAGATAAGGGCCACCTCTATAATGACAGATGCCCTTCCTCCCACTGAAATCGATCCTTCTGGGTCATGCTCAAACTGATGTGCTGGCCGCGAAACCCTCAAGTAAGTGGGCTTCAGTCAGCTGGGCTTTGTAGGGGAAGGGACCTGCCTAGCCTATCGCCTGTCTCTCTGCTTTTAGCACTCCTTCTCTCTTGGGGGCTGATAGTTTTCTTTATGTCTCCTTTCAGGCATTTCAATTAACTTTTTCATTTGGTCTATATCTGTTTGGTTCTTTTGTAAACTATATAGAAAATTATAAATGGTGGGAAAAATAATGGAAATAAGGAAGATAATTATCTTGCTACACAAAGAACCTGTGAAATATGCCAGGGACATCATCAGGTGACAGCAATAACACAGAGTGAGGGTGATCTACTGGGACAACATCAACTCCAAAAGAGGATGGAATTTTGAGATGATGATATTATCACTGAAGAGCTAAGAGAATGATCATGTGACTGATGAATTGTGTGGTGTAAGGCAAGGGAACCATCATCATGGAAGAGGGGAGGAATGGGTGCCAGAAGTGCCCCATTAAGAACCACAAAAAGTGTAAGAAATTTGTTAGTATTTTGGAATGTATGGTATGAAAATATTGGGGCATGAGCTAACAGAGGAAAAATGAGCCAAGGAGGCACAAATAACCTGGAGTAGAGTTCTGTGGAGGATAGACCCTAATGTTTTATGCTGTGATCATAATTAGCATGAGTGTGAGGAAGGGTGAGAATGCCTTTCAGCTTCCCAGGGAATGCCAGGGTCAAGTTTGAGTGTTGGGAAGGATCAAAATAATTTCAAGAATCATGGTTTCTGGATAACAAAGTTGAATTGTACTAAGAACATTAGAAAACATGGGTACAGATATAAAAGCAGGAACAATGAAAAAAGTTTAGCTGTGAAACATATGGTTTAACTGTTTTCAGTTTTACCAGGCTTATGGTATCCTCTTTATAACAAATATAATTAATATTCTCTTTATTATCCTTAAATTAAATTTAGGTAATACAACTTAATTTTGTGTATTCCTATAAAATCAATGGTTTACCTTAACAGATATAATAAATATAAAGGAGAAATATTAAAAAAGTAAATTATAGAAAAGTAATATGTTTCAATGTCTATGTATTTTTGAAATATCACATTAGAACACCAAAATTGTCACCTTAAATCTTCAAATCGTTCCTCCTTCCTTGACAATTACTGATTAATCTGGTTTGGCCCCATGTCCCCACCAAAATCTCATCTTGAATTATACTCCCATAATTCCCACATCTTGTGGGAGAGACCCAGTGGGAGATGACTGCTTCTCCCACTGGGTTGCAGTTTTCCCCATACTGTTCTCATGGTAGTGAATAAGTCTCACAGGATCTGATGCTTTTGATTAGGGATTTCCATTTTTACTTCTCTTTCATTCTCTCTTGGCACTGCCATGTAAGAAGTGCTTTTTGCCTTCTGCCATGATTGTGAGGCCTCCCCAGCCATGTGGAACTGTGAGTCCATTAAATCTATTTTTCTTCCAAGTCTTGGCCATGTCTTTATCAGCAACGTGAAACAGACTAATACAGTAAATTGGTACCAAGAGTGGGGTATTGCACTGTGAAAGCAGCTTTGGAACTAGGTAACAGTATAGGTTGGAACAGTTTGGAGGCTCAGTAGAAGACAGGAAAATTTGGGGAAGTTTGGAACTCCCTAGGGACTTGTTGAATGGCTTTGACTAAAATGTTGGTAATGATATGGAAAATGAAATTCAGGCTGAAGTGGTCTCAGATGGAGATGAGGAACTTGTTGGGAACTGGTGCAAAGCTGATTCTTGTTTTTTGCAAAAAGACTGGTAGGTAGCATTTTGCCCTGACCTAGAGATTTGTGGAACTTTGAACTTGAGAGAGATTGATTTAGGGTATCTGGTGGAAGAAATTTCTAAGCAGCAAAGCATTCAAGAGGTTACTTGGGTATGTTAAAGACATTCAGTTTTAAAAGGGAAACAGAGCATAAGAGTTCAGAAAATGTGCAGCCTGACAATGAGAAAAGAAAAACCCATTCTCTGCAGAGAAATTCAAGCTGGCTGCAGAAATTTGCATAAGTACGGAGGAGTCAATTGGGGGAAATGTCTCCAATACATGTTGGAGAGCTTCACAACATCCCCTTCATCACAGGCCCAGAGGCCTATAGGAAAAAATGGTTTCATGGGTCAGGCCCAGGGCCCTACTGCTGTGTACAACCTAGGGACTTGTTGCCCTGCATCACAGCTGCTCTAGCCATGGCTAAAAGGAGCCAAAGGACAGTGGGTCATGACCTCAGAGAATGGTAAGCCCCAAGCCTTGGCAGCTTCCACCTGGTATTGAGCCTGTGGGTGCACAGAAGTCAAGAATTGAGGTTTGGGTACCTCTTCCTAGATTTCAGAGGATGTATGGAAATGCTTGGATGCCCAGGTAGAAGTTTGCTGAAGGGGCTAAGCCCTCATGGAGAAACTCTGCTCGAGTAGTGAGAAGAAAAATGTGGGGTCAGAACCCCCATATAGAGGCCCTACCGGGGCCTAGTGGAGCTGTGAGAAGAGGGCCACTGTCCTCCGGACCCCAGAATGGTAGATCAACTGTCAGCTTGCATCGTATGCCTGAAAAAGCCACAGACACTCGATGCCAGTCTGTGAAAGCAGCTGGGTGGGAGTGTGTATCCTGCAAAGCCATAGGGGTGGAGCTGCCCAAGACCATGGGAACTCATCTCTTACATCAGCATGACCTGGAGGTGAGACATGAAGTCAAAGGAGATCATTTTGGAGCTTTCAGATTTGGCTGCCTTGCTGGTATTCAGACTTGCATGGGTCCTGCCGCTCATTTGTTTTGGTCAATTGCTCCCTTTTGGAATGGCTGTATTTACCTATGCCTTTACCCCCATTGTATCTAGAAAGTAACTAGCTTGCTTTTGATTTTATAGGCTCATAAGCAGAAGAGACTTGCCTTGTCTCAGATGAGACTTTGGACTGTGGACTTATGAATTAATGCTGAAATGAGTTAAGACTTGGTTTTGAAATGTGAGTACATGGGATTTGGCAGGTGCTGGAGGGAAATGATATGGTTTGATTTTATGTCTCCAGCCAAGTCTCATTTTGAATTGTACTCCCATAGTTCCCATGTGTTGTGTGAGGGACCCAGTGAAAGATAATTAAATCATGGGTGTGGTTTTCCCCATAGTGTTCTCATGGTAGTGGATAAGTCTCACAAGGTCTGATGGCTTGATAAGGGGTTTCTGCTTTTGCTTCTCTCTCATTCCCTCTTGGCACCACCATGTAAGAAGTACCTTTCTCCTTCTGCTATGATTGTGAGGCCTCCCTAGCCATGTGGAACTGAGTCCATTAAACCTTTTTTTTTTCTTCCCAGTCTCAGGAATGTCTTTATCAGCAGCATGAAAATGGACTAATATATTGGTCAAGTGTATTCTCTTGGTCTAATAGTGACCTGCAGACAACTATAAAACTACAAGGCTAAATAGACCCTGAAGACATTTACTTTGTAATTCTTGGAAACCAGAAAGGTGGAAGGAGGCCAGATGGAGCTTAGAATATAATTGAATGTTTATACATATGGGAAAGAAAACTTTTATTTGATGACTGAGTGACTTCTGCCTGCTAGGTACTTTGTTAACTATATTTATGCTGTATCTTGGCCTTGAATATTGTAATAACTGCAAGAGGGAGTAGACACTATTATTATTCTTATGGCATAACTGAAGAAACTAAAGACTAGAAGTATAAACTAACTTGCTTATTTGTCAAGTAAATGGGGAGATGGGATTCAAACCCTGATCTTTTTGCTTTTAGAATCAAATTGCATGGCTACACTGTATTTCTATCATGGCAGAGGTCCCTGGTACAGGAAGATGATCTGATAAACATTTGTTGAATGAATAAGCCAGTATGCAGAGGTTTAGGAGAAGGACACAGTTGCTCAATTAATAATTTTTAAATACTTTCCCAAAATGAACCTAAGATTAGAAAACAAAGACAAGAATGAAAGGCTTCGAGACATGTAAAACATCTTTGGCAATTATTTTGTAACATCTGCATCAAGTTCCAGCCTGCCACATCATAAAACCTTCCAGATTCCAGTCTCACAAAAACATGATCCTAGATTCTGGTGTTCATGGCTTCTGCCCACAGGGCAGGAATATACTTTCAGACCCTCAAATAACCACAGCTAACCCTTTGGGATAATAAACTGCAAAAAGCAATAGCACCTACAATATTAAGGAAAAAGAATGCTGTGGGATTATTAACTCTCAGGGTTCCGTTAGTGTTCAGAAACCTTTCTCCATCATTGCTATTAACGGATGTGATCCACAGAGGAGCTGGTGCAGGATGAAGAAGGCTGCCCTCCCTGGAAACGATAAAATTAGCCACAGGGCTCAGATTGCTTAATCAACCATCTGGAGTTTGCGCAGATTAACTTTCTCTTTTTCTAAAATGTTTCTTACTTTGCCAGACTAATTAGCTTGGTACTTTGAGTGAACTTAACCCGGAGATACCAATGACACAGCTTTCAGTGCTGAGCCTCAGTAGAGAGTTAGTCAGGAAGATCTCATTTTAGGGGGACTGCCAAGAAAGGAAGAGCTCTAAATGCAAGCACTGGACTTGGAAAATACACAAACACACCAAACAAAGAACACAGGCTCTTTACCTTGCATGAGTATGCCCCTTTTAGAGCTTAGTTCTTATTTTTGAGAAAGCAGATTTCTGACACCACCTCTATTATCAACAATCTTTTCCTTTTTTCACTTTCCCTTTTGGGAAGCCTGTTATTCTGACCAACTGGTAATCAGACTTTTTCCTGTTCCCTATGCAGCCACAGAGAAGGGCTAGATTTATGGAGAAACAGAATACTAGAGAAGTAGCAGGGTGATTTAAATCTGTATGATTTTCAATATCCTGGGAGCAGGACAGTCCCTGCTGTGAATCTGGCAGCCAGCCTTCATTTTTTTTTTTTTTTAACCAAACCATCTGGCAGCCTCAGAGCCCAGTTCTTTGGTAATAATTGTGCTACTTACTCCATCTGTACTTATAAGATAACTAGTTGTCTTTGCAAATTAAGCCAGCCCCATCTGTTTCCCTACCTTATAAATGAGTACAAGGGCTCCACACCCCTCCTGGAACGTAGACAACATGAAGCATGGAATGGAGCACCATGCAAGTGTGGAGAGATCAGGGTTTCTTTTTTCCTATTGCAAGGTTAAAAAGAGAAGGGCTGCCTTCTGAGGGCTCAGCATTTTCTGTCCCGGGTTTGCAAGAGAGCATGAATTCACAGTGGGTGCTCTGCTCTGTTTGCCTCCAGGCTGCTAGACTTTAGAAAAGACAAAGGTAATCCAAGTGAATGGCTGTGAAATAGGATCAGTTAAGAGCCAAGGTAGAGATGAATGCTGATGCAGTGACCATTCTGTTTTCTGTAAATGCTATGGGATTGAAAGGAGTGAAGTTAATAGAAAAGGCCAATGGGACCTCATCAAGTTGTTCTGATTGTCTTGCTATTTCTCTCTGAACCTGTGGAACAAAAGCCTAAGTTTGTTTCTCAAAAGAGACGTGTAAGAGTTACTGTAGTTTTCTACAGTGATTAACTGAGAACAATTTACACATTTTGATAATCAAGCTCAGTATTTGTCATCTTTCTGCTGCCAAAGTTTGCAGAGTGGTGACTGCCCAGGAAGGTTTCCCCTGTGCTCCAAGGAGGGTAGGAGAGTTGGTCATAATGTCATCTGTATTAAATGGTAGTTAAAAACCAAACAAACAAAAATTAGAAGGATGCCTTCCCCTCTCCCTCAAAAATATAATGAACATATACCAATGATTTCATTTAACTGATTAGCGAGGAAACCAGTAAGATGTTACAACTAGTTCAAAGAATAATCCAAAAAGCAGAAATATTCATAGACAATTAGAATGCTGAAATGAATTTGCTTAATAAATATAAAACTTGTTTCTTCTGCCAGAAGAGAAGAAAAATAAATGTACCTATACCAGTCAAAATCCATTTGGGTATTTATTAATAAGTATTACTTGCATTATGACTGGTTATCTGTAATTTTCAGAGTTGTAAGATAGCTCAAAGGCAATAAAAGACAAAGAGATCTCATAAAATCAGGTAATGAGAAGGGTCTGGAGCCTGTAGAGTAAAACACCTGGGTTTGGGTACTTATTGTGTCACCTATTTGCCTTTCATTTTTCTGCATTAAATTTAACAATTTATATAACCTCTCTCTGAGCCTTTAATTCCTTATCCATAAAATGGGGTTTAAATGACAAGTTCTACTTCACAAGGATGTTGCAATCATCATTTACAGGTATAGATTTTAATAAAGTAGAGTTTAGGAAGTGCTTTCCCACACAAGTGTTATCAGTAATAGTAACTAATATTTAACTGAGTTCTTATTACATATTCAACATACGTCAAGCACTGTGTCAAGCACATAAATTCCTCATTTAACTTTCACTTTGCCTCTATGCAATTCTTACTATTATTTGGGAAAATTAAGCTTAAAAGAGGTGACTTACTATTTAATGTCATAGAGTGTCAAAGTATGTAACTCTACTACCCACAGTAGGGAAAGAACTTTGGGTGAGAAGGGTTTCACTTTCTCTTGAAATGCAAATAGTTGCTTAGGAATTTGAGATACCTGCCCACTATGGGGGTCTAGTGGAAGGAAGGTATCTTTGCTGAAGGGGTGATTAGAGAAAGCTGACCTTGGAAATTGCACTTTAGATTTATTACTCAGGCCTAGAAAGAAGGTCTTCACATGGTGGTGTTTACAATTCCATCCTGGCCTGCCTCCTTCTCTTCTCATTTTAGACAATGGGCTCTAAACAGAAAAGGGGGCAGTCTGACATATTTTGCTTGAAGAATGCCATCGATGAAAATTCTTGAATGAATATTCCCTCTTTTCCTCATTTTTTTTTTTGAGATAGAGTCTCACACTGTCACCTGGTCTGGAGTACGATGGCACAATCTTGGCTCACCGCAACCTCTGCCTCCCAGGTTCAAGTGATTCTCCTGCCTTGGCTTCACTAGTAGCTGGGATTACAGGGGCACAACAATACACCCAACTAGTTTTTTGCATTTTTAGTTCAGACAGAGT